>JAVJIF010034514.1:0-62267 GCA_038442645.1 Agave tequilana
TCCGCAGGCCAAGATGATTTCACTAGGCTGTCAACAGGGATTTTTCTGGTGGTTGGTTAACATCCGGCCTGGGTATGTGCTTTTCCGGCAAGGTACTTCATGCACGATCGAGCCATATATGCCGAATGCTTCGCCCGACAGTTCGGCTATGATCAACTCTACGTCGGCAACCCCAATGCTCGACTCGCCTTCAGTGAGGAACTTGTTCGAAGGTGCTCGGGCTTGGTACTATAGTGTGGCCGGAGGGACGGAAGCAACTTTCCGTCTACCTCTCAAGGAGCCAAAGGGCCGCACAAGCTTCAGCTTCTGTACCTGGTACTTCCAGGTCAACCAGACACCATACTTTATTCCGGAGTATTCATGCATTGAGAGTATCAATGCAAATTTCGAAGCAAGGTCGGGGTCTGGTAAACGCTCGCGAGGCGTCGAGCAGTACCTGAAGGCTCTGAGGGAAGTCGGGAGAGGGTCGAGGGAGGAGCCACGAGCAACAAAGGCTCGACAAGCGGTGAGTAAGCATGCTCGAGGCTCTACTTCCACTGCCGACCCTGCCCCAAAGAAGGTCCGGAGAGACTTGACGGCCGAAGTTTCTCTATCCGAAGACATCCCTACTGGTGTTGAGGAACCGAGGGAAGAAGAGGCAGATGAAGAGGCTGTCCCCTTAGTCCGTGCCCATAGGTTGCGCAGCAGGGGCTGCAGGAGTTCAGAGGAAGGAGAGCCTGCTGACGAACTAACCGCCGCTGACGAGGCCGAGCAGTTCGAAGTCGACATCATGAGCGGAGGTGATGTTGAGATTCCGGGGGTCTCAGCTCAGCCCGGGTTTTCCTCAGCTCACGAAAGGAGAGATGAGGCACAGCAACCTGAGTCTCCAAGTGTGTTCATTTCCAGTCCTCGGACAGTTGACCCCAGCCCTACCACTGGGGTAATTGGTGGCAAGGCTCTGGCTACCGAGGCCTCTCGCGTTGAACTGCCGTCCTCCTTATCCGCAGAAAGCGATTTTGAGGATGAGGTCGACTATGGTGACGAACCGCTCCTCCTGATCCGAGTAGTAATTCTCACACATCTCGGAGGAGGAAATACATGGGTGCGAGCCGTTGACGGCATCACCACTGGCGGCAGTTATTCCCGCTGAAGGTACTTTTTTTACCTTCTGACTTAATTTCTCTTTTTATTTTGAAGAGGAGGTTTTAACATTCTCCTTTGATGCTGCAGGGTTGGCCGAGGATATTGAGGCTGCAACCTCCTCGCATATCGAGAGATGGTGCAAGAGTTGACCCAGTCGGAAGGAGTTGAGACTCCAACGCCCGAGATGCCTCCAGAGAAGGCAACTACTGAAATCGGGGAGACTCCCACTCTGCAGGACGAGGAGGCAACCACTGAAGCCAGGGAGACTTCTACTCTGCAGGATTCGCCCAAGAATTCGACATCTCTGGACCTCCAACTTGGTAAGGAAGTTTTGATGTCTTGGATGTTTCTCTTTTCACCATTGTAGCTAATGTTGAGATAATTTGCAGAGAGAACTGGGGGGGCTCAGGTGGAGAGTCTGACGGTCAGTGCCCCTCCGGAAGGCCACACAGCTCAAGCCTCGGCCGAGGTTTCTGAGGAGGTCGAGCTCACTACTCTGTCATCAGCTGTGGAGGTTCCTGCAGAGGTAGCACCCCCAGAAGCGCTAGTGGCTACTCTTGCTCCTGCCGTACCGGTGGTCAGCCCGACTTTTGCGCGAGAAGAGCCGGCTTACATCCCTCACCCCGTGATAGAAAGGGGGTCGGGGAGCACCTCGGGCGATGATACTATGGAGTTCCTGACACGCAAAACGGTGCAGCAGTTCTTTGACTCGATGCGATCATGCATCGATTTCATCCTGTCTGGGGGTAGCTCCTTTGAATTCGCCCGGATGTTTCTCGGAAACTTGGCCGAGAACATCAAGTTGGCCGGAGGCCCTTCGCTAGCCCAGGCGTGTCTGCTGGTGGTGGAGCAGCTGGGACAAGACCTGAGAGAGCTTCGATCCCTGGAGGATGCCGGCTCATTCCACGAAGCCAGGAAACTCTGAATAGGCTCCTTGCTGCTCAAGAGCAGGAGCGAAGGGAGGTGGAGGAGAAGATAAGCGATAACACCCGTCTTCTTGAAGGTTTCCAGGCTGATCATCAACGGCTAGCGGTCGAGTCCAAGGAATCTGTCATGATCATACAGGCTGCAAAGCAGGCTATCCTTGACTCTCGGGCTGCTATAGCCAGGGCTGAGGCCATGATTGCTTTTAATGAACAGAGGCTTGCTACCTCTGAAAAGAGGCTAGCGGAGTTAGAGGCTGCCAAGGCGCAAGTTGAAGCAAACCTCTCTGTTCGTTCATCCGAGTTGGAATCCCTCCGAGTACAAGCGCAGGGATTTTTATCTGAGGCGGATCTGCGGGCCCAAGCTCTCATGGAGGCTGAGAAGGCGCGTCAACATAAGATACATCGCCTTAGAGAGCAAATCCGTTCCTTGGCGAACCAGGATTTGTAGCCTTCTTCTTTTTTTTTGTAAAGAAAAAGGACACTCTATTCACCAAGAGTGTTTGTACTTGCTTTTACCATTTTTTTTTGAATAGTAAAAGTCTTTGAAGTTCTTGTTCCATCTTTATTGCCTTGTGTAGATGAATTCAACTTCTTTAGTCTTCTTGATGAGACGCGGCATTGATTCATAGGGACCTAGATAGAACTAAGTTTTTCTGATGAGACGCGGCATCAAATCATAGAGAGAGAGACGCGGTCATCAGTTCATAGGAACTTAGGCAGAACTAAGTCCTTTTGATGAGACGCGGCGTCAATTCACAGAGAGAAACGCGGGTTTAATTAACGCGAATCTGTCCTGCTAATGAAGACGCGGTTCAAGTGGACGCGAAGGACGCAGTTTTGAGTGGGACTCACTGGTCGCAGTCCTTAAGGATGCAGCGCTGGGTCTTTTGACTAGGTGCAAAAACCCCTCACTACCCATGCAGACGCAGCTCCTCTGATGAAGACGCGAGGGACGCAGCTTTGCGTATTTCCAACTAATCCCACAATGGCCTAAGTCTTTTGCTGAATTAAGTGCTTTCCCTTAAAATGGGCCCCGTTTGCTGAAAGGACGCAACTTTGGGTCACGCGGACATTCCTCTGGAATGCAGGTGGACGTCATTCAGTCTGAAAGGGAACGCGAATTCCTGGACGCGGTTTTCTCATCTGCGTCTTGATGTAACTTCCCAGGCGTTAAATGCGGCCTGACTTAAAGATTTCATGAGATCTTTGAACGTCAAGTCTTCACTGACGATTGGAAACCGGGTCGTCCATTGTTTCCCGAAGCAGTTGTCCACGCGTTGGTTCCTCATTGGACTCAGGCGTTAATGCCTTTTAATGCAAAACCGGCGCTGGTGGTTTGAGACCAACGTCTGCGACGCTTCCCGAAGCAACGTTCCACGCGTCAGACTCCTATTGGACTTTGACGGTCGTGCGGTCATTAAGGCCGACGGGAACCATTAATGGCAGTTGTCAGGGGCTGCCTATAAATAGGGCTCACCCTCTCCCTCTTTGACAACCCAAACTTAGACTGTTTTCTCTTGATTTGCTCTGAGAAATTTTGCCTTCTTCAGAGTTTCTAACAGGGGTCTGTCTCCATGGATGAAGGGAACTCTGTGGATGAAGATGACCCAGAGCTTTCATGCTTCTGTTTGGTCTCTTCAGGAGAAAGCATCTCTTTGATCATCTTTCATGTCCACGTTTTAATGCAGAGAGTTCAACTCTTGATAGAGGCCTCTGCGGGTATGCCGTCCCGACTTGCCATGATATTTTTAGTCCACCCAGGCTTGCACCTTGGCATCTCTTAAAGAGATATCACCATCTGGATGAAGTCTTAGTTGGTGCATTCCTTTTTTTTTTGGAATTTGCGCCATCGACTTGAACTTCTCTGGACGCGAGTACAGAAGTCTTTGGCACTTGGCGCTGGCTTTGCTCATGAAGCTCGCGTTTTAAGGCCACTGACTTGGATGAATTCCAACTCGGGTTGAAGGTTTCAGACCCGAATCTTGCAACTCCTGTTCATTCAACAGGGAGATGGCAATTTTTTCAGCGTCTGAGTCTTTTCGCGCCTGGTGTGTTAGACGCAGATGCAGAAAATTGGACTGCGTTTGAACCCTGCGTGTATCACAGTTTTAACTCGCGTCTGTTTCTGCCACCGCGGAAGTTTTGGCTCACTGCGTGGGTCATTCCCGCGTCTGTGGTCTTCGGCAATAACTGCGTCTGTCACTTAGTTTTCTCTGTTGAAGTGTACTAAGTTCCAGATGTTCTGATTCCTTTGTTTATTCCTTGCAGGTTGGCTTGATCATCCTTTTTCAGGTTCGCTGGGCCCCTGGAAGAATATTCGGCCGGCGAACTCGTTCGATGTTCGTCCACAAGGGAAGAAATCATAGTCTCCGTCGTCCACAAGGGAAGAAATCACGATCCCTGACGGGGACTTAACCCTCGTCAAGATCTCATTGGACGCGATGCACCAGTCATGCTTGCGGGCTGGTCACGGTCACAGTGGGTATGGCGGCGAGGGGGTTACGGTGGATATAGTGGCAGATAGCATCCCCTTCCTCTCTCACCCCAGAAGTGACATCGAGGACACTCCATGTTTGTTGGATGGCCTTCTGGCGAAAGAGATGCTCATGAATGAAGGGTTGCATGGCTTTCTGCTGCCACCGGACCTCAAGAACACCATTGCTCTTAGCTTAGTCAGCTAGGGCTCTTTCGATGTTTACATCATGCATCGTGGTGCAGCCAGCTTCTATTGTCGCCACAGTTTGGCGCTTTTCCAAACATCGTGCACTTGGGATCAGATGCGGCTTCAAGGAGTGAGTACGGCCTCTGAGAGAGAGAGGGACTTCTTTGTACTCCTTAATTGTAACACTCAATCTTATTGTATAAGAGAGCGTTTTGTATCACTTTCATATGCCTGGATATAAATAAAAGTGACATTTTTCTTTCTGCCTCTTTCTATTGTCTTGAACCTTTTGTCTTCAGTCAGACGCATAGAAGCAGAAGATCTTTGACTTCGTCAAAATTATGATGATAATCTTAATAAGTCAAATTTTGTAGGGAAAGATCCTATTTCAGGAACTTTCACAATACTGTCAGAGGTGTAATATTAACTTGACAGAGATGAAATAATATTTAGTGGACCAGCCACTTTATAAGAAAAGTGACAGGTAGAATACGTACCCCCAAGGAAGGTGGACTTTTATCAAGGGTTTGGATCAACTTGATTAAGTTCAGCCGGGGAGTTGATGGAAACACTGTCAATGGTGTAGTGTTAACCTGACAATGTTTTTAGGTAGACTTGTTATTCTATTGAAGAGAATAACAAGTAAGACTAGACTCATGGGGAATCTAGGAAGTCTTTACCGTTAGAGGTGTGATATTAACTTAACGGGTTGAAAGTAGTCTTGTCAGAAGTGTGATGTTAACTTGACAAGGATGTGAGTCAGAAATGTAATATTAACTTGACTCAAAAGTATTTCAGTTTTGTTTTGGGAAAACTGAGAGTGTCACTGACATAGGTGTGATGTTTAACTTGACAGTGAGGGTAATGCTAGAGGTGTAATGTGGAACTTAGCATTGGTCATCTCGGCTTGGATAAGGAAGTCGAGGAAAAGTCATGGCCATAGGTGTATTGTTGAACTTAGCAATGACTTAGATGCTAGAGGTGTAGTGTTAACTTAGTATCATTCATTTCAGCTTCAATACGGAAGTCTGAAGGAAAGTGACTGTCAGAGGTGTAATATTAACTTGACAGAAGCTTGGTGTACTGTTTAGAAGTATAATGTTAACTTAAACAGTAATTTTGTCAGAGGTGTGATATTAACTTGACAAGAATTGGCTCGTGCCAAAAAACGGTTTGAGGACCGGTCATTCTATTGATGAGAACTGACAGGTGGAATTTGGAGTGCCAAAGGTATAGTGTTAACTTGGCAACAACTGTATCTTGTAGGCTTACCATTCTGTGGATGAGAATTGGTAAGGGATTTTGGAGGGGAGAGTGGAGTTGTGTCCACTTAGGATTTTTAGCAAACCCTCAGCTATCAACGGGTTTGATATGCCTTTACCAACTACCGTTTGAGTTGGGCTAGCCATGCTATTCCCCTCAGCATGATGAGTTGTCGAAGACTTATGTTGGGCTTAGAAGCCAACATTTTCCTCTATTCTTAGCCGTCGGAGGCGTTGGATATTAATGAAGAAACTCTTCTTATTTTGATCAGAGGTGTAATTTTGAACTTGATCAGCGGGGAGGAGTACTATTAAGGATAGTACTTCTTCAAGAATCTGCCATTGATCGGCATCATGAGTGTATCGCCATTGAAGTTATGAGACGATATGATCCATTCGAGTAGACTGACTCTACCACAAACGGTCCTTCCCATTTGGGTTGGAATTTTCCTTTTGTCTTGTGCGTCATGACCATGGGTCTTCTGACGGCTAAGACAAGATCGCCTTTCTTGAAAGTTCGCACTTTAACTTTCTTGTTGAAGGCTCTGGTAATTCGAGCCTGGTAGAGCTCGATTTGCTATTGGGCTTGCAGACGCTTGTCATCTAAGGCCTCCAATTCCTGGAGTCGCTGTCGATGCTTCTCCTCGGTTGTCATCTCCGCTGTCAAGGCGACGCGTAGAGATGGAATTTGGATTTCAGTGGAAGTACGGCTTCACATCCATATACCAAAGAAAATGGCGTGGCTTTAGTTGGGGTTCGTACAGTTGTGCGATAGGCCCATAAGCATTCACCTAGCTTATCGTCCCAGTCTCGTTGACTTTTCGAGACGAATATCTTTAGAAGCTTGCCAATAGTCTTGTTGAAAGCTTCTGCGAGGCCGTTAGCGGCAGGATAGTATGCCGTCGAGGACACACTCTGGATTCTGAACTTAGCGCAGAATCTCTGGAACGCCTGGCTGATGAACTGGGGTCCATTGTCATGGACAATTCGCCGAGGTACACCGAAACGGTAAATAACGTGATGTTTCACGAACTTGATCACGTTAGACGATTTTACCTCCTTCAGGGGAATAGCTTCGGCCCATTTAGAGAAATAATCGGTTATTGCCGAAACAAACCGATGTCCCTTTGATGATGGTGGGCTGATAGGACCAACCACATCCATCCCCCACATTTCAAATGGCCAGGTAGAGGTCGTGGAGTGGAGGTACCCTGGTGCTTGATGGATGAAATCGCCGTGCACTTGGCAGGCGTGACATCTTTTGGCATAAGTGATGGCATCGGCAATCATCTTGGGCCAGTAGTAACCCAATCTTTGGAGTCGATGTGCCAGTTTTGGGCCAGGTTGATGGGCTCCACACATACCATCGTGGGCTTCTTTCAATACCTCTTGGGCCTCCTTTGGTGAGAGGCACCGGAGCAAGACCCCGTCATGCGATCGACGTACAATGTTCGTGCAATCGCATTGTAGTAAAATTTAGGGGCTTTCCTTCGAATGGCAGCCGCTTCCTTGGCGTCCTCAAGCAGGATGCCATACAAGACATAGTCGATATAGGGGAATCGCCAGTCTTTAAGCTCTGGCCCGGTTGACAATTCCAGCGCTTCTTTGCCTTGATACTCTCCTTTTGACTCCTGATAGTCTTCGAGGGCAGTTCTCGGGCAATACAGGTCGTGGCTGTAGACGAATACCTTCTCCATTGCTCCAGCTGGAAGAGCTAAGGAGGCCGCGAGGGACGCCAGTGCATCTGCATGCGCATTTTGCCTGCGCGGTACATGATCGATGTAGAAGTTTGTGAACCTCTCAGCCATGTGGATAGTTGCGTTGTAGTAGGGTACTAGGTCCTCATGTCTGACTTCGTACTCCCCGCGAACTTGGCTAACAATGAGTTTGGAGTCACCGTATGCCTCGAGATTTTTAACACCAATCTCATCGGCGAACTGCATCCCAATCAAAAGAGCGTTGTATTCTGCTGCATTGTTGGAACAAGGCTCAGTTAATGAGACAGCTCGGGGAATCACATAATTCTGTGGCGAGACGAGTACTACTCCTACTCCCGCTACAATGTGTCCTTTTGGGCTTGTTCTGGATGCACCGTCAAAGAAGAGTTGCCACACTTGACTTTCGAACGATGTCTGAGTTAGGCAGGCTTCAGCGACCTCATCTGGGAGATCGTCGTAAAGTTTGGTTGCCCTCGGATCTGGATGCTCAGCCAGAAAATCCGCCACCGCTTGTCCTTTAATGGCCTTCTGTGGTAAAAAGTGCATTTCATATTGAGATAACAATATGGCCCATTTTGCCAGTCGGCCATTTAGCGATGAAGGTTTTGTCATGAGTAACCTCAAGGGGTTGACTTTTGATATGACATTTATGGTTTGGCCCGCCAGGTAGTGTCGCATTTTCTGAATGGCGAACACCAGTGCCAAACATTCCTTCTCGATCGGGTTGTACCGATGTTCGGCTCCGATCATTATTCTACTCAGATAGTAGATCGCTTGCTCACATCCATGGTCACCATGCTGAGCTAGTAGAGCTCCCAAGAATGATCCATTGCCCGGACGTATACCAGGAAAGGTTTTCCGGATATCAGAGCTGCAAGGACTGGTGGTTGGGTGAGGTATTGCTTGATTTCCTCAAATGCTTGTTGACAAGCGTCGTCCCAAATGAACGAGACACCCTTCTTCATTAGCTTAGTGAAGGGTTGGCATCTTCCGGAGAGGTTTGAGATGAACCTACGGATGTACGCCAATCGTCTTTGCAATCCCCTGAGTTCCTTGAGATTTCTCGGAGGTTGCATCTCCTGGATAGCGTGAACTTTTTTTGGGTCCAGATGAATTCCCGTGGAGGTTACAACAAATCCTAGGAATTTGCCACTGGCCACCCCCAGGAAGGACTTGGTGGGATTCATCTTCAATTGATGAGCCCGCATGATATCAAAGACAACCTTCAGGTCGGATATGTGATCGTCTTAGTGCGACTTTTCACCGCGATGTCGTCAACATAACACTCCATCGTTTTGCGTATTTGCTGATGGAAAATGGCATTCATGGCCTTTGATATGTTGCCCCTGCATTCTTCAGTCCGAAGGGCATGACGGTGTAGCAATATACCCCTAGAGGTGTCCTGAAGGAGGTATGCTTTTCGTCATCAGGATACATTTTAATTTGATTGTATCCTGAGAATCCATCCATGAAGGACATTCGTTCGAATCCACAAGTATTGTCAATCATGACATCTGTGATTGGCAGTGGGAATTCGTCTTTGGGGCAAGCCTCGTTTAGATCGCGGAAGTCGATGCAGATCCGGATCTTCCCGTTCTTCTTGGCAACTGGGACAATGTTGGCTACCCAGTCGGGATGTTGTTCTTCCCTGATGAAACCAGAATCCATAAGTTTTCTGACTTCTGATTGAGTTGCCTCCATTATTTCGGACGGAACCGTCGCTGCTGTTGTTTGACAGGTTTTGCGTCCGGATTGATGTTGAGGCAGTGCATAACCACTTGAGGATCAAGCCCAGGCATGTCCTCGTAATTCTAGGCGAAGACGTCTATATACTCTTGTACAAGAGATATTAGATCCTTCTTCTCTGAAGGTGACTGGCCGTCACTTATGAAGATGGGCTTAGGATTGGCCTCATCTCCTAGATTGACTTGAACAACCTTGTCTTCTGTGGGTGGCTCACGTTGTTCAAAGCGGGTTCCCAAAGAGTATTTAAATGTTTGATCCAAGGATCTGTATCAGATTGGATCATTTCTTCATCTCCGTCTTCCAGGTGGCTTGTTGAAACCATGTTCACTGAAAGTTCTCTGAAGATGTTGCCGACACTGACATCCGACTCCCACGATGACGTGCCTGAAGAGTAATCATGACCTGATGGCCCTCCAGAATCAGAGGCTGATGGGATCGGAGTCGATACATAGCCCAACCCCCGGCGCGTCCGATGATAATAATCGGGGGCTTTCCCTTTCGGCACAAAGGATCGAAGTAGCGTTCTCCTTCCTTTGCCGAAGTTCAACCCGGGTCTGTTGGTTAGATCGTACCCCATGCACTTCATCATTTTGAGCGCTTTTGGTTCATAATGACCGAACTGAGGGATTCCTCCTCGCCTTCTGATTCTTCGTGGGGCGTTGGTTCAAACGAGATTCGCCCAAAAAGAATGTGTTTTGGCCTTTTCGTCTGGCTGGAACCATAAATATAGATTCTTGCGCATTACCATTATCTTGGTATGTCCCGAAGGATGATTTTACTGGTACATGCAACGATGTCAAAGCATCCATTGCCGACCAGAGGTCATCATCTACATCAGTGCTAGTATCTGACGGTATTGAATCAGAAGCAAACACAGAAAAATACGCTAAATCTAACTCTTCATTAATGTACCAACCGCCTACATCGTCGGTAGTATTATCAACATCGAGCTTATCAATGCTCTTTACAGGTGGATCTAGCTCCCACACACACTCATCTTCCTCCAGCTCAGTATCGGCTTCATTGCCAGAGTCTGGTTCTTCCGGTTGCGGAACTTCATCCGTCTCCCCGGGATCTTGGTACAGTAAGGAGTCTATGAAATAATTCTCGACCCCTTTGAATGGATGCCTTTCGACAATCAACGTCTGCACCTTTCCATTCTCGTCAATGTATTTCATGACTTGATGGAGAGTAGAGGGAACGATGGAGTTGCGGTGAATCCACGGCCGTCCCAGCAATAGCTTGTAGGAAGTGTCGGCATCAATAATGTAGCATGTCACTTCCGACTTTAAACTTCCAATCTGGCATTTGAGCTTAATCTTCCCCATCGGACGGGTCCTGTTGGCATTGAACCCGTAGATAGTTGTCTGGGTAGGGCTCAAACGATGAGTAGGAATGCCCAGATGTTGCATGACCCAGCGAGGCATGATGCTCAACGCGGACCCTGGATCTACCTGAATGCGGTTCACTTCAGATGATCCAATATACCCTGTGAAGTACAGGGGTCGATCATGCTTCCCTTTAACTTGCATATCCTCTGCCGTGAAGGTGATGCAGGGGCATTCTGGGAGGTGTGGAGACAATTCTCTACATCTTCCTCCTTTGGCACCAGGGTCATGAAGACCTCAGTGTTTGCCAGAGCCTCTTGTAGAGCTTCTCTGGTTGACTTTGACAGCCTAAGAAGCTCATACAAGGTAATCTGTGCGGGATGTTGGCCAATTGAGTCAGGACATCAAAGCGGTAAGGCGCCGTAGATCCTTCCGCGATGCCCTTTTGAAGGGCTCGAGAAAATCGAGTCTCCTTCTGTTTCTCCACTGGTTGTTTTGTGGAGGGCTTGGTTGGCTCTGCAGCTGGTTGTGGAGGGGTTGCCACCGTTTCGCCATACTGCTTCAAGTAGGGCTGTCCTGAGCGGGTTTCTGCCACTAGCCGACCGGGTTCTGCGGCCAGAACTATTGTCTCCTCTTTGAGTCAGTTAGCGAATGAATATTGGTATCCGTTTCTCGAGAAGAGGCACACACCACATTGCAGGATGACGCCTTTGCCTTGCCCTTGGACTTCTTATTAGTTACAGTAGTCCATTGCTGGGCGTCAACAAGGTCAGGGTGGACCCACATGATTTCCCCTCGAGGCGTAGGAACGGGTACTAGGCCCTTCTCTTGTTTCTGATGAGGATCCGTGTTGACCACTCTTAGCTCTCCTTTCGGAACAGGGACCACCCCCGAAGGCGTTGGGGGTTGTCTTCCGAACTGGAGAACTGACGTCATGTTAGCCGTCAGCTTCTTCTGCTCTGGTCGGAGTTTTAATACCTCCGCGTCAATCAGGGCCTGAAGGATGTCCTTGAAGACGTAGCAGCTTTTGGTGGGGTGTCCCAACATTCTGTGGTATAAGCAGTAATTGGGATTGTCGGTTTTACCGACTTCTCCAGGGCGCCTGGCTTCAGGGAGCTTCAGTCTATTGCTCTTGTTGAGTAGCTTAAAGAGCGAATCGACATGTTCCTCCTTGAAAGAATACTGCTTGTTGGCGCGTGGCTGGCTCGAAGAGCCACTCGCCTTGACCGGTTGAGGTTTGGCGGGAGATTTGGTCTCCGTTGCCAAATTATCCTTCTGCTTTGTCTGGAGGGATGTGTCTGGCGCACGCCTGGTTGACCTCTCTGGCCGTGGCTTCCCTTCTTCTGCCCTGACGCGGGTGACAATCTCCTCAGCCTGTTCACCTTGTTGGACCAGCTGCTTCCAGGTGCGGCTTTCAGCAACTCCTATTTGAGCAAGGAGTGAGGTTTGGAGATTGTGGCGGCATGTTTCCACCAGGGTGACCTGGGTCATGCCCTCGGACATCGGAGTGCCACATTCCGAAATCTTTCCACGAAAGATTTGACGGACTCTCCCTTTCGCTGTTTGGTAGCCAAAAGGGTGGGCATCGTGACTTCCGAGTCGTCTTCGAAGAAGCGCGTTAGAAATAGCTTCTCCAAATCGCCCCAGTTCTTGATGGAGCCCTCTGGGAGTTTCATAAACCATTCAAAGGTGAGCCCTTTCAGGGTGCCAATGAACAGTCGTGCCAAGATGGCAACGTTGTCTACTACATTCCCTGTTTGGGATTTAAAGTAGTAGATGTGTTGGTTGGGTGACCCTTTCCCATCGAATGCTTGAAGGGTTGGAGCCTTGAACTTGGACGGGTATGGAACCAAGTCCCATTCAGCAGGATAGGGCCGGACCACTCCAGCTTCTTGGAGGCCTTTACGGTTGGTAAGGGCCTCGAGGCGTTGCTCCAATTGACTCATTCTTTTAGCATGAGCCTTTCCCTGGTCTTGGTCGCCCTTTACTTGCGACGAGGATTTGGATGAACTAGAAGTAGATCGCGGCCTCTCCTCAGAAGGTTCAGAAGATGAGCTTTCTCCCTTTTTCCCTTTGCCCTTCGTCTTTTTAGGAGGAGATTTCCTCCTGTCTTCGAGCAACTGTGCAAGCATCTGCTTGAGGGAGTCGATAGATTCCTGCTGAGAAAGAATCATATCCATTTGTGCCTTCTGGATTTGTTCTAAACGTCTAGCCGTTTCCTCAGGAGTGCCTATCATGTAGGCGGAGGCCTCCTTCTCAACGGAAGAGTTTGAAGCCCGTGATTCCGCTACGGCGGAGTGAGAATCATTCACTTTAATGCCATGGGCTAAGGCATTATAATCAATCGGGGGAATGGCCCCAGTCCGGGTGCGAGTGTGTTGATACACCCCTTCCGGTTCAGAGTCAGACTCATCCGAGCGGACTGCAGGTTATTTTCCCTTGCTCCTGCTCGTCATATTCGCAGTGAGCTCCGGGTACTCAATGTCAGAGAAGGTCCTCCTTCTGTGGGAGCGCCTTCTTTTGGCTGACGGGGGAATCAGGGTCAGCCGTCTAACTAAAGACTGCTGGTGCACACCTGAACCACAACGGCACTCGGAGAGCATAGAGATGAGCCGTTGGCAGCAACATGATGAAGTGACCTGATTGACACTTCTTTTCTTCGTCAAGTAATCCCTCAGATCCACGGGAGGGGGTCGAAGAGATTAACCTCGCAACGTCGAAGATGGGAGGCATCCATGTGCTGTACAGCCTGGACGCGGGTTTCAGGGACGCGATTTTCGCGCCACGGCTGTAAGACGCGCGTCTAACGTCTCTGTTGGGACGAGACGCGATTGCCGCGCTGCCGCTCGGTGCGTCGGGGCAGAGACGTTTGAGAGAGGATGGGCTGCTGGGCCCCACGCCTATGGGCGCGTGCCTCTCGCGCTTTATGAGGCGCAGAGGCTTCACCTTGGCGTTTGGTGAGTTGGTCTTCAGAGGACCTAGCTTGAGGAGTCTCGCGTTTGGGCCGCCAAACGCGGACTTCACGTGCTGGACGTGGCGCGGGCAAGGCGCCAGATTGTACGTCGCGTCCAGCCTCAGTCGGACAACCAGAGGTTCCAACTTGTAGCTGACGCGCACGTCTCCTCTGTCGACGCTCAGTGTTTCGGTTGCGTCGTGGAGGTGGAGAGTGACCAACGACGACCTGATGCTGGACACCAGAGATTTTGACCACGCGGGTCTCCTGAGAGACGCTGACGCGTGTGCTCCATGCTGCGCAGTTGATCGCAGCGGCAGTTGTGCTGAGATCACGCGGGCCTTCTGAGAGGCGTTGGCGCGTGTATCTTTCTTGGCACAGTTGGCAGCAGCAGTGCCCGAGAGAACCTCGGATCGGGCTTCGGGGCCATTCCCCGTCGAGACCCTGCGGCAGACGCGGGTCTTTGGACTCTTGGAGCCGGCAGAGAGAAACTCTTCGTATTTCGCCTGGTCGAACTCGACAACGAGCAATTCGACCATCTTTCCCTTACGAAGGACGTCATCTTGCGCCACGATTTGCTCATCAGTGATAAATGTAGTCCCCAGCGGAGTTGCCATCTCTTGTTTGGTACGGAGAATGGTTCGTGTAAAGTTTCCTTGAATCAACTGAAAGATTACAACGGACTTATACTCTGACTACAAGGGAGGGAAGATATTGAGTCTTGAATCTCCCCTTTGTTTAAAGCTGGGTTCTTCAAGTGGCGGTGGAGAGTGAATCTTATTCTCCGTTGACCGGATGACCGTCGGGATTGTCAGGGATCTTCTCTTTGGCTGGTAGAAGGAGTAACACAGCTCTGTCTACCAAAACTCTCAAAAAGAAGGTAGGCAAAGGGGCAACTCGTACGCAGTGAGCTTGTTGAAGAGTTGAGCTCTCTCTTGCTTCTCTCTCTCTGTCTGCCTGTTGTCTATCTCTGATCTCTCCCTTTTCTCCGACGTTCTTTTTTTCTTTTTTTTTCTCCTCCTTTTTGTCCATAGCGACGGGGCTATTTATAGAGGCTCCAGGGGTGAACGTGCCCCCTAAAAGTGCTCCACAATGAGGGGCTGACCTCCCCGCTATGTGGGCGGCGACTGTCCCCATAACCAGGGCGGTTATAACTGAGGCGCGGGTTTCAACCCACGCGCCTTGATACTGTGACGCGGGTGTCGAGCCCACGCGCCTTGATGCTGATACGGGGGTGTCGAGCTCACGCGCCTTGATGTTGAGACGCGGGTGTCGAGCCCACGCGCCTTGATGTTGAGACGCGGGTGTCGAGCCCACGCGCTTTGAGGTTGAGACGCGGGTGTGGAGCCCACGCGCCTTGATGTTGAGACGCGGGTGTCGAGCCCACGCGCCTTGATGTTGAGACGCGGGTGTCGAGCCCACGCGTCTAGAACTTGAGGCTCTACTTTTTAATGGCTTGTCCTTTAGTGATTTTTAGACAGCCTACAGTCGTCTGACTGATCGACCGTAATAGTGATCGGCCGACTGACCGGTCAACCGACTGAGTCTGCAGAGCTCTCGGGTTTTCTTGATCGACCGGGTGGCCGACCGTTCTGTTGATTTGCTCGATACTCTTTTAGTTTTTCTGACCATAACATTTTATTCTTATATTCAATCAAAATAATTTAAATTGAATTAAAGATAATTTTTAGGGCTACATTTCGTATTCAATAGTCATTTTTTTATTCAAGTGTTAAAGATATCAAATATTGGATTGAAGTCTGTTCTTATTCTGAAAACAGTTTATAATTTTTGGTTTGACACCTTTTAGTATTTTATTGATAACTTTCGACTTTGAAATGATATTGGTTTGATTTAAGTTGCATTAGAAAGAAGACATAAAGTTCTATTCTTCCTATATACATATTTTTAAATTCTAAAGTTTTAGGCTTAAAACTGTGCTCAAAGTTGACCTATTGCATAATCTGGGTCTGTGGTCGGTCGACCGCTTGGTTGACCGCCAGACTCCAATGGTCAGAAATTTGACCATTGGTCGGTAAACCGGCATTCGACTAACAGGCCATTTCTAACATTTTTTGAACTATAACAGCTAGTTTTTCTTGCCCTATAAATATAGGTTTTTGGGTGAGCTTTGTTCAAGTTTTTCAAGAACTTATTTTTTCATTTTCAATAGAGTTTTCCCAACAAGTTTTTAGAGCTTCATTGTCATATCAAAAGAGAGTTTATCAAGAGTGATTCTCTTGAGTTTTCAAAAACTTTTCTATGAGTTTTTCACCTCCATATCTATCTTATTTTCTCACACAAGATTGAGCTATCTATTGCTATATCCATCCTCTATAGGATCCTTGTTTGTGAGAGTATTTGTTGGTGATCAAGAGAAGTGTCACCAAGTGTTCCACCTTTGTATTTGGAGGAGTTGTAGAGGTGCGGCCTCGGCGAACTTGTGAGTTCGTATTGTGTTATTCTTGCGGGAACAAGTGAGGGACATGTGAGTCCAAGAGTTCTAGTGTGAACTCATTGTAGGTGTTACGGCACCGAGTGATCTTGCGGGATCGTTTTAGTGAAAATCCTTCATTGTGTTCAAGGCGGAGACGTAGAGCAAGTATGCTCGAATCTCAAAATAATTCTCCCATGTTTGCGATTGCTTTTCTCTCTCTGATTAGTCTACAATTCTACATTATTATATCGCATTTTCTACCGATTTATGAATAAAATATCATTTCTAACTGTGTTTTGGTCTATTTTGCAGATAATCAAAAGTCTAGGGGAAAAGGAGAAATAAGAGCTTAATAAACCCATTTTCAGATAATTAAATCTGGATTTCTTAGAGGCCAAGATAGAGAGTTTTTAGAAGATACATTGAATCTAGACGTTGGCGGGTGTCTGACAAAAATCTGAACCAAAATAACCGAATCTGAGCATATCTGGAAGGTTCTTGGAGCGAGGCAAAATCACTCGCCAAAATCAGGGACCTAAGTCCCAAGTTTTGCCATGAAAATGCGGCAATTGCCGCATTTTCGCGGTAATGTTGGCGAGCCACGTGTCGATTTTCGACGTGTGGCCTCATCTCGTCTTCTAGAAGGTCCTTATGCCTATAAGTAGCCCTGCAGAGACCTGAAATGCAAACAGATTGAGAAATAGGCCAAGTTTTCTCTCTTTTAGTGTAGATTAGTGTAGGTGTTCTTCTTTTCTTTTATATTTTTAGTGTAGATTAGTGTAGGTGTTCTTCTTTTCTTTTATATTTTCATTTCGTTTTTAGGTCATGTATTAGGGCTGAGAGATTCAGAGAGAGAAAGAGAGAGATTGATGTAATATATTGTGACAATCTATGTAAAGGTGTCTCCTTTCTTAATGTAATCTTCTTCATTTTTTACATAATGCTTAGCTAATTTTTCTTCTCATGAAAATCTAACTACTAAGCACTAACCATCTAACCACTTACTTGATAATCCACATGAATTTAATAACCTCTACAAGGCCTTGCTCTTGCAAGAGCCATTGACGGCTCATGATGATGGATTCTAACATTCTAACATTTCTAACATCTAACCCACTAACTTGCTAACTTGTAATGCCTTCTTTATTTTATGCTCACCTTTAACCAGTTTTGATGATCTAATAGTAACTTGCAACTTGTTGTGTGGTATGGATGTGTTGTTTGAATGTAGAAGAATAATCTTATGACCCATGCTTTATATCGTCTCTTGAAGCCAAGGACTAGTGATGCCAATGATTCATGTGAGGCAACTATCACTAAGAGGTTAGCATGGTTAGTGGAGCAATTAGTGATTAGTAGACATGAGTTTTCTTTTATCTTATTTTAAAAATTAATTTCAAAACTCTTTTATCATTTTCATCATTATTTTCACCAACTTCTTAGTACATCTTTGTTTCAACTTCTTTTTGTTTTCAAAGCAACTTCTCTTTTATTTTCACATCACCGTTTCATTACCTTCTTCACCTATCACTTCTGGATTTCTTTTCTTTTTTTTCTTTTTCTCATTCTTTAACAAAGAAGAACTTGTTAACATACGAAGTGAACATAAAATGTTAAGCTTCTATCGCCTTCCGTCCCTGTGGATTCGACTCGTTGAGCCAATGCTATAACGAACGTATTGAGGGAACATTAGCACACAAGCTTTTACATTGATTTCATAAAACTCACATTTTCGAGTGCTTGGTTCCGCCCCGATCACTCTATCTCTCTCTCTTGTGTTTATACTTGCATGCTTATATTGTTTATCTCTTTATATGCTTGATATATTTATGCTTAATTGAATATATCCTTGGGATTGTTTGCTCTTGTATTCAATCAGAGAGTCATAGTGGCACCTCAACTCTTAATTTAGAGGAATCTTGAGAAGATAGTCCAGAGCCCTTCATCGAGAATTCGGCTATACTCTTGTGTTATACGTTGTGTGCAATGTAATAGTTTTTAGTTTCCATAAATAATTTTTTTAATTCCTCATTAGTTTTGCATTAGATTATCTAGTCACCTATTCACCCCCTCTAGGTGACTTACAGTATAATTACTGCTTCTTGCTGATTCATACTCTTCTCTTATGCTATTATTGTGGATAGCTCGAGTTGTGTGTACTCAGTCGATGGAGACATGAGGTATATGGTATATAGATGATGGTTTTTTTGTTTGGATTATCTTCTCGAGGTATCAATCTCATGAACCTATCTACTGAGCCTGTACAATTGATTTTGTCACATTTGTATATCACATCATTTGATGCCTCATTCATGTTCGGGTGTGTATGCTCACGATACAATTTTCAACGCATGCTTTTGATTCAGATTTATCAATACACGTGTGCTTGTCCCTACATGCCACTTAGCATTCATCATACCACTCGTCAGGGAGTTTCTGACTCCACTAGATCTGCATATCCAGATCACAGAGCTTGGAGCTTGTGGATTCTTGATTAATCTCTAAAATTACATATTTCATACCACATCTTCACATTTATTTAATATTAAATTCTGCTAATAATACTCTCTTGTATGTTTATAGGTCCATGGCATGAAATGAAGAAAAGCCCAAAATCACCATTTAATTGGTGATTAAAAGCTTATAAAGATAGTCATTAACCTTGGAGGATGATTTCATGAAAACCAGGGGCCCAAAATTAGAAACCGGGACATGCAGCCGACAAGGAGACAAGCGGGCAGTGCAGCAGGTGGCGCTGCGCATGCTGCCCTGGTACAACCACGTAAACGCGGCCTAGGTCACGTTTCCGCGGATTTGGTGTGGAGCCGCGCGCCAGGATTTGACGGTGACTCGGTACTTGTACCGTAGTGCCCAGTTTTGCCTATAAATATCCTGAGATTTTCAGAGCATGAGGGAGAGGAGTTTTGAAGTATTTTTAGGTTAGTTTTTAGGGTTTTTCTCCTTGTTATAGTTTAGGGTAGTTTAGTTTAATTGTTCTTCTTCTTCCTCTTTTGTATTTTTCATTTCTTGTAGATCTTGTAATAGGAAAGAGAGTAGTATATAGGATGAAAGTAAGGGTTCTTGTAATGGAAGGTGACAATCTATGGAAGGTTCCTTCTTTATCTCTATTGATTTTCTTCTCTCTAACTCTTTTCATGTTTAGCTAATTTTCTCTCATGCTAACTTCTAACTTGATAATCCACATGAATCTAATAGCCTCTACTTGGCATTGCTCTTGCAAGAGCCATTGATGGCTCATGATGATGGATTCTAATGCTCTAATATTCTAACTCTCTAACAAGCTAACATTACTTTATTTCGTGCTTACTCTTTATTTAGTTTTCATGATTTAAGTGTAGCTTGCACTTGTTTGTTGAGTTTGAATATGATGAGTTACATATGGGTTATGCTTTGAAACGCTCTTGAACCAAGGACTAGTGATGGCCAAGGATACATGTGAGGCAACTAGCACTAGAGGTTAGCATGGTTAGTGGAGCCATTAGTAGTTGTAGCCATGAGTTTTCTTATATTTTTACTTTGTTTTAGATATATCTCAAAAATTACAAATATATTCTTTTCTATGTTTCCCACTTCTTTGTTTTCACTGTACTTCTCTTTTCATTCTTTGTTTTCTTTTCTTTTCATTTTTAAACATTGAAGAACACTTAACATACACGTGAACATACTGTGTAGGCTTCTATCGCCTCCCCTCCTTGTGGATTCGACTCGTTTTAGCCTCTATGCTATGATGAAAGTATCGAGGAACCCAAAGCACGCACATTTTAACTCTTGATTTCAAAATATACACTTTTTGTGCGCGATTTTTCCCCGATCAATTCTCCTTATTGTTGATCAGAGATGCGCAGCGGGAGCGTGAATCATTGGCAGATAGTCAAGAGTCCTTTTCTTTTAGGCCCTCCTGCTAGGCTCTCGAGTGTTCTTTTTTATAACTCGTGAGTATCTTTTGTACTATTCATAATTGTATGTCTCCTTATATTCTCATATTTGCGTCTATCGGTGATATAATATTCTTGTAATATTATACACGTCCTATGATAATTTTATAATTGTACTCATATGTTGAAATGTATAATGCACCATGTACTTTCGTGCTCTGATTCTTGCATGTACTGATACTTAGCGTATATATATGGGGATATATTCGACCTACGTAATCGGGGCGTTACACATTGACATCGAGATGCATGTTGAATTTCGTGCTCAGGCTTCACCCCATCCTACCTCACTTCCTGCTCAGCCTTTTACCTCAGGTTCCTCCTCTTCAGCTGCTGATCCATATGCAAGTATCATGACCCAGCTGAGTGATCTTTCTCTGAGCATCATTTCTCCATAAATAAGATCCTAGCGAACCCGGAAGCTCTTCAGAGCGAGCAACAAAACAACATGATTGCGTATTCTTATCCATCAGATATCTTCAGTGGTGCAGCGACTGCAACTTTTCCAGGCATGATTCGCCTATTCCAATTCCCGATGCTTATGATCAGTTTCTTTCTCCGACTAGTCCTCCATTTGATCCTTGGACTGCTCCTCAAGATTCCTCCGTAGCTTATTGCCTAGTTGCAGAGTGATTGGTATCCAATATTGCATATTTTACATCATAATTCCCATGCATAATACAAATAAATATGTGATTTTTACTCCTCTTCTCTACATATTTGCAGGTCTAGGTTACCACTAGTCTTGCCACTTCACTAACTCATGTGTGTTTGCTTAATTTCATCTTGCAAGTGTATGATCTTCTCTTCTCCGATGGTTAAACCACCATCTTGCAAGTGAGAAAGTAATTAGGTCAACACGCTAGACGAATCCTACGCTAATGGAGTGACAACATTAGGCAAGCATTCGCTATCAAGGAGTCTAGTAAGTCTTGGCAAGCTAGCAAGGTAAGCTAGTCATGGATTGCTTTCTTTAAGTTTTCTTTCTTTTTCTTGTGAATACCACATCCACTTCTTGATTTCTTTTCCAACGATTTCCACCATGAACATAGCCATCCTTTCTTTTAGTTTCTTTTACATTTGATTCATTAAGTTTATAAGCAAGAGAAGAATACTCGTTTGTTCACTTCACTACCACACGTTAAGCTTCCATCGCGAGCTCTCCCTGAGATTCGACTCGGTATAGCCCTATGCTATAGCGGAGACAAGAAAGGGTACATCAAATACATTTACTACATAATAAGTACACCTCCTTAGTCTAATCAAAATGGCGCCGTTGCCGGGGAGAGCAACGTTATTTTTGGTTTAAAGTGAAGTACTAAACGATTCTTCTTCTCTGTTGCAGGTTATAGGAGAAGAAAACAGGAAAATATTCATTGCAGTAACATACAAGTGGACCTGGGCCTCTGCTCAAGAAAGCAGAGCCCAGGATCCCTCCAAAGTGCCGCGGATCCACAAGATTTGCCGTGGAAACGCGGCACAGAGGAGTTCATTACTAACAAAATTTCTGTAGGGCTTCAGATCTGCAAAACACATCTACTGCTATACTTTAAATCCTGTATACTTCACTGTATACCTGCTTAATTAAAAAAACAGTAAAAAGTTGGTTGAATTGCTAAAAATTGTTTAGACACTTGCATTTTAGGCACGTGTCTCTTCAATTCTTTACTTTTACTGTTGAAGAGTGCTGGAGGCAAGGTACGTGTTTGCATTGCATTTAGACTAGGACAAACTCCTTGCTTGATTTTCATGCTTTGAGTGTATCCTAGCTATATTTCTTGTACACTTGCACAATTCAAATTTAAGGGCATAACCCGTAAATAAGATAAGGTGGGGGAGGTCATTACCCTTTCCTTAGCCCGAAAACCACAATCCCAAGCACTCACTAACCCAAGCCTAATTTAAAAAAAAGTAGACGTTGGCCCTAGGGACATCTCGGACTCATTTAGGAGATTATCCTAAGGGGGAAAAGTGTTGGAATTTAACTCTTGCAAAATCGGTGTCTAGGAAAGGGGTTGAGGGCCGAAAGCCCGAAGGTTGCTGGTTACTTAATTAAGGAACGTCTCTGACGGAAAACCTCCCACCAACCTTACCCTTCCCTGGCTGATTAGCTTGTGGTTAGAGTCTACACTAAACCTCCCGTGGACAGTCTATTTGTTAGGAGTCGTCTAGGTCTAAGTCTACCCTAACTTAGGTTAGAATTTTTCTTTCTTTTGTTTGTTTGTTTGTTTGTTTGTTTTTGTTTGTGATTGTGTGATATGGCCTTCAAAAATTCTTTCAATAATAATCCATATTTCACACACACTCCATATTCAGATAATTCCAACCCGGTGTTTTATAATATGCACCAACCACATACACCGGGTTGGCCTTATCCGAATCAATACGACCCATACACCCCATCTAATGATTATAATGTCCAAAATAATTTCAACTCTTCATCGAGTCATTGGGGATTCACTTACCCCGAGTCAAATTTTCAAAATCCTTGTCCATCATATTCACCTTGTCCACAATATTCATTTCCCGAGTCCACGTCATACACTCCTTTTTCTGAGCCTCCATTTGAAGACAAATCTGACTTATTAAGGAGTTTAGAAGCTAACTTACAGAGAGCTGAGCAAACACTTCCAGAACCATTTCCCTCTCCAGTTCCACAGTATTTTCAAGAGTCTTACTCAGTTCCACCATTTCCTAATGAACAACCATTTGTCATGGAAACGAGTAAAGATTTCTTGTGTGAGTCCAATCTTCCATCACCACACATTTTTGACTCACACTATTCACAAACTTTCCAAAGTCAAGATTCCTATACTCCCATTCTAGAACAATCATTTGAAGATACATCAATTCTAGAAAAGAGTATAGACATCTTGCAAGAGTCTATGTTACAATATCAAAAATCACATGCCAAGTCTATCAATAGTGTGAAAGAACAATTGGATAACCTTCTTAGGAAAGAGGAAACTCTATCCTATCAACATTTGACTAATCCAGTTATACCACACTCTATTGATATGACTCAAGACTCTTGTCATCTTGGAAATCCAGATTCAATTTCAGCACACTCACCTGAACTTGTCCACACTTCTGATCCAATTGACAATTTGGCAAGTTTTCCTTTTTCTGAAATTGAAATGGAACATAATTTTGATCCTGAACTTTCACTTGATGATTCCATATTACTTCCTGATTCAATCATGACTCCGGTGTCTTCACATAATTTCACTTCATTTCCCGAGTCAGAATTGGATCCATTTCCTATCCATTGTGAAATTGAATCACCAATCTTTTATGATGATCACATAGAACTTGGCCAGTTCCGTACTTCTGAAAATCCCATTGATAAATTGGCAAGTTCTCCACATTTAATTGAGTTACATGAAGAATGTGATCTTGAACCCCAACTTTGTGATTCAATCCTTCTTCCTGATTCCATAATGACTCCGGTATCTTTACCTTACTTCAATCTTTTCCCGGAGTCAATCTTGGATCCTTTCCCAATTCTCAATGAAGTTGAATCACCCATTTTTGAGGATCATGTTGAACTTGCCCAATTCTACACTTCTGAAGATTCAATTGACATTTTGGCAAGTTCTCCATCTTGTGGAATTGAACTCAATGAGAAATGTGACCTTGATTTTCTCGATCTCTTTACTTCTGAAACTGATTGTACAATTATTAAGGAAGATATTGACTTAAGTTTTGAAGAATTGTACGGTGATGAGCTTGAATTTCTTAAAATTGGAAGTAAAGAGATATCACCCATATTAGGTCACATCCCATTGTTGGACAATGATTGTGGACTTGAGTTTTCATTTCTTGACTTGGACCCAATTTCTGAACTTACTTCGACTCCTGCACCTTTACTTGACTTAATTCACTTCCCTGAGTCGGTAGTCGTTCCTGTTCTTCCAGAGTCCAAGTCAACTGCTCTATCATTTCATCTTCCATTCTGGGACAAGGATCTTGATGAAAATGACTCTGAAATTATTAGGAAAATCTTGAAATTAGATGGGGTCATGTATATAATAAAAATCTTCCATGCATACATCATTTTAGTGGGTCATATTTCTGAGATTTCTGGTGGGTTCCTGAAAACCCAAAGAAAAGATGATTGGGCCATGTTCCGTGGACCAATCAGACCACCACCGGAACCACCACCTTAAGGTAATTTTTTCCTTCCCTCTTCATTTTTGTTTCATGCATACATATATCATGATGCATTGAGGACAATGCATGAAATAAGTGTGGGGGAGGGTTTACTAACTTAGAGTTTTTAGAATTTCTTTCTTTTACACTTCTTTTAGAGTTTTTAGATTTTCTTTATTTTACACTTCTTTTAATAAATAAAAATAAAAATAAAAACTTTTTGAAATAAGAGACAAAGTTTTGTTCTATTTTTAAGAAAATTAAGATGTATCTTAGAAATTAAGAAAGCCTTAATTATGACATCTTAAACATAGTTGAAGTAATAGATCTTGTTTGAAAATTATAGGCTAAGTAAGTAAAATTGAGGAGATATTTTTATCTTACATTTTTTGCCTTAGATAATATGCACTTCACACTTACACATTTCTTGGGATGGAGACAAAGACCAAAAATGCCATATAAATAAAAAAAAAAAAGAAAAAAAGAAAAAAAAATATATATATATATAAATAAAAGATCACTTATTAAGCTGGATAACTATGTCTCAAGAAGCATGGTTACTCACGCCTAACGGTGATTATAAATAATCCCCTTTAGTTTCGTGGCCTTTTCTACTCGAGACCTTAAACCCGAGGGATGTTTTCTCATCTGGTGCCCTAAGACCGTCTGGTTTGGGAGTCATCGGTTAAAGGCTCGCTACAAGGGTAGACTAGAAAGCCTAAACTAAGGGAAGAAAAAAGCATAAAAAAAAAAGTATATATAAATAAATAAATGGCTTTATGGTTGGAGTTGAAATCCCAGAAATTTTCACAGAGCACGGTGTGCATATTATCTAGGTTTTATGAAAGATAAAGTATTCAATCCAATTTTGAATTCTTACCTTAATTAAAAACAAGATCTTGCATGGATACTAAGTTTAAGGAAGAACGATTATAGGTGGACTTATGACCTAGGATCACTTATATTTTTGCAAAAATAGTTTAAAAACTTGTCTCTTATTCAAAATGCGTTTTCAAAATACTAACATTTGTTTTCTTTTTTTATGGATTTTGTGGGTGTAATCCGCTGAAAACCCTCAGGAGACAACACTCCTCCTCTAGGGTAACCTAGAGGTTTAACGGCTTGTTGCACATGCTCAGTGCAATCGCGTCACCTGCGAAAGTGGTGTAATAAAATTGGTAGTTTAGATTTTCTTTCTTTGTTTTGCTCGGGACGAGCAAAAGAATAAGTGTGGGGGTGTGATTGGTATCCAATATTGCATATTTTACATCATAATTCCCATGCATAATACAAATAAATATGTGATTTTTACTCCTCTTCTCTACATATTTGCAGGTACACACTTAATGGAGAGATATCCAAATAATCACTTAATTAACACTAATTAAGTGATTAATCAAGATTAAAGATAAAGCCAAATTCAAATCCAGATCCAGAGAAATCCGCGCAACAAACGAAGATTCTAGATATACCACGTGGCTAACAACCTTGTAACTAATCTCCACCAGAAAGTTGTTAGCCAACGGCCACAAAAGTGCCGCGACTTGCGGCGGATCCACCGCAAAATCCGGGCCGTTAGATCTCAGATTTTGCGCCAACAAACTAGGCTCTCGAAGGTTCTCATCCATGCTATAAATACTCCATGAAGACCTGCGTACAAAAACTGAATGGAGAAGAGAGGAGATTAGTTTAGTTGTTGTAATTTTCATGTATTTTTCTCTTTAGGTTTTGTTCTTTAGATCCCTCTTCTTCTTCCCTAGAATTCAATGTAAAAGAGAGTGATTGTGAGGGAGAGAGCTTGTGTAATCAAGGGTGACACTTGAAGCAACAAGGATTGATCCATCCTCCTTCCTCTACTTGAAGCTTGGTTCTAGTTCTATGTGCTTTCTTTACATGCTTTCTTTATTGCTTTCTTTAATTCTTGCAATTTACTTCATGCTTTCTTGTATTTTTCTTATGGCTTGTTGTAGCTAAATTCTTCTCCACATGTACTAGGTTACCACTAGTCTTGCCACTTCACTAACTCATGTGTGTTTTCTTAATTTCATCTTGCAAGTGTATGATCTTCTCTTCTCCGATGGTTAAACCACCATCTTGCAAGTGAGAAAGTAATTAGGTCAACACGCTAGACGAATCCTACGCTAATGGAGTGACAACATTAGGCAAGCATTCGCTATCAAGGAGTCTAGTAAGTCTTGGCAAGCTAGCAAGGTAAGCTAGTCATGGATTGCTTTCTTTAAGTTTTCTTTCTTTTTCTTGTGAATACCACATCCACTTCTTGATTTCTTTTCCAACGATTTCCACCATGAACATAGCCATCCTTTCTTTTAGTTTCTTTTACATTTGATTCATTAAGTTTATAAGCAAGAGAAGAATACTCGTTTGTTCACTTCACTACCACACGTTAAGCTTCCATCGCGAGCTCTCCCTGAGATTCGACTCGGTATAGCCCTATGCTATAGCGGAGACAAGAAAGGGTACATCAAATACATTTACTACATAATAAGTACACCTCCTTAGTCTAATCACAGAGCCCACTGACGACATTGATGAGGAAGAAGAAGATGCTTGAGCCCCTCCTCATTTTTGATGAGTGACAAAAAAGGAGAGAAGTAGTAGTTATTTGATATTGGGTATTTCATGTGTTTGTTGGACACTTCATGTAGTTTGTTTTAGTTTATTTTCATGTTGGATACTTCAAGTAGTTTTTATGTGTAGAACCTTGTGTACTTTGTTTTAGTTTGTTTTCATGTTGGATATTTCAAGTAGTTTTTATGTGTAGAAAATTGGCACTATTGTTGCGTTATGTTATATATGTTATGTGTTAGTTTAAGTCTCTTGTTATGATGGTTACCTTTTTTTGGAGGTTAGTGGTTTTAGATGGATGGAGGAAACATTTATACATATGCTTTTACTATTCATATTTTATTATACATAAATGTGTTGCATAAGAGTTCATATATTGAATATCATATTCCTATGCTTTACATTGAAGATTTTAGTCACATATTGAATATCTTATTCCTATGGTTAAATTGATGTTTCATACTTGCATATCACATTCTCTTGTATGCACATGTTTAGGGAGAGCTTCACTTGAAGCCTCTTTCCATATTTAAAATAACTTCATGTGTTTTGTTATCATCAAAAAAGGGGAGATTGTTGGCACAAATGTCATTTGCCTTAGTTTTGATGATGATAATCTCATGTAGCTATTTATTCTAATATTTTCAATCTATATAAATGTCAGGAAAACAAAATTGATTTTATAATGAATTTGACTTCTCTATAAAGACTCACAAGTTGGGGAGACTGTTGGCCCAAATGTTATTTGCCCTAGTTTTGATGACGATAATCCCGTGTAGTTATTTATCCTAACATTTTAATCTATATAAGTTTCAAGAAGACAAGATTGATTTCATAGTGAATCTGACTTCTCCATAAAAACTCACAAGTGTGAAGCCCTCAAGATAGTGATTCTAGAGCCAAACACCCAAGATCGAGCCGTGGAACTCATATTAAGAGTCCAACTCTAAGGGATTCATTTTGCAAGAATTAGCTTTCAAGAAACGCATTTTTCTTGTATTTTAAATGTAAGATTTTTGTAACGCCCGATCCCGCAGGTACGGGGACGTTATGGCGACGTACGTACGCGAGGTGGAAACACGCTCACGCGTACGTTAAGCCTCAGTACAGTACATTACCTCCATATAGACATGGGTCCCAGCAGGAAATAAGTACAAGAATACCTGCAGAAAGAGGTCAGCGATCATAACAGATATGAAAATAAGGATAAATAAGATAACAGAAATAAAGCACTAAAATACCTATGAATAGTCCTGATGCGGAATCCCTCATGTGACTCCAAGGCACTCTCTGAAGCTATGGTAACTCGGATCTCCAATCTGGGCATGCAAACCCAGGGTCGTCAGAAAGCGACCTAGTGAGTGGTAAAACTGAAGGAGGCATGCACAATAATAATAGATAATACATGTTGTTGTAATAGTGATACCATATAATAAGGATATATATAAACAGTAGAAAGAGTTAAACATGGAAGCAGTGCAAAGAGATAAACAGGTCAACTTTTAATACCATCACTACCTAGCCGGTTATTATCAGGTCATATCTATAGTCGTGTCCAGTTTATGTAATAACTAATGTTGTCTAGTGGTGACGTACTAGACATGAACATGATAGTGGTGACGTGATAGAGGTGAACATGCAGATGAGCATATGTCTGCAACAATAAAATATATGCAATACAGAACATGCATAGTATGCCACTACATACAGTGTAACATATACCAGGTAATGTAACAAAGTATACATGTGCATGAGTAGTAGGGCACTAAAGAAGGTGTAACAGGAAACAGGAACAATAGTAATGTATACATGTCACATGATAGCAGATAAATGATCAGGAACAGTAATAAGTACAACTAAACATGTAGCGGGCAGGTCATGTCAAAGTCATGTCATTTATACAATAGTAGCAATCAGTACCACCTGGTATTTTAATTACTCTCTTCCAGTGTCCCATACCACTGGCGGTTCATACTGGAGCCCGCACTCCAGTCGAACCCATCCGGACATGGCCTACGGGTACCATTATCCAAACGAGAGAGTAACCAAATAACAAGCGTTCCCGACGTCACTATTGTGCATACTGTTTTATTATGTTAGATGGAAACTCATGGTCGAGGAGTTCTTATCGGGTGGGTGTATCCCGTGCATACCCGGGACAACGGCCTTAAACAGACCCCTGGCTGCTGAGACCAGGGCCAGCCCGCTAAGGCTGTAACATGTAACGGGAATCTCAATGAGCTAAAACAATAATCAGGAGCTCATGAGCTATAACAGACGGTAGCCAGCACTACCCGTCCCCTGCAGTGGGACAAACAATGGATCCAAACATCCACCCGATATGATCTAGTCAACCGTCAAGTCTCCCCATACCCAAGTTCTCTTTATGATATGATATGTCAAGTATACAATGTAACAAGAACCAATACAATACATGATATAGGTAACATGATAACTGGACCAGAGCTCTGTTGATAGCATAGAACAATATCACGGGAATCAGGAACAATATAACATGATCAAGATAACATGAACAATATACCGGGACACGGGAACAATAGATGTGGGATTCCACATGTCGCATATCAACAGCTCTCATGTCCAGTAACAGGAAGACCAATATCAGAACGGAAGCTAATCATGTAACGAGCATACATGTATGTGCATGTAGCAAACATAGAAACCATGAGCTATGCAACATGAATAAATTAATGTGCCAGGTAACAGGAATAAATCCATGATCCATGTAATAGAAATAATCCCTGATCCATGTAACAGGAAGACAAAGACAATCACTGCATGTATACGGGTGAGTCTATATAGCACGAAGTAACTGTGTATAGCCTAGCCATATAGCGGTGTCCTGTGTAATAGCAGATCCGTGTATCAGTGGTTCAGGCATATGCAATAATACTGTAATGATTCTCAGTATCAATGTAAGAGTGATGCATGCACAAGGGACCTCATGTAGTAACGGTGTCTGATTGGTAGTGAAAAATGCATTTTTATCATAACATTTACCATCACATTTTCATATTTATTCATTTAATTCTGCACATTTATTAATATTTTGTGATTTATTGTGTGCAGGCCTCGAGTTCTTATTTTTATAAGAAATAAAGCCTAATGAAGCCCAAAAGCCCATATTTGAAGCCCAAGAGTCAAAATGCAAATATCAATTGTCAAAGTGCAATTATGCAAGGGCTAAAGTTGCAATTATTAAAGATGAGGGAAGGATAGAATTCTACCCAACCCTAAACTCTTGCAGGATGAGGATAAAAGCCAAAGAGAGTGCAAAGATAAAAATTCAAAGAATTCGGATTCAGACTGTACACGTTTTAGTGTTTAAATCATAACTTTTGCTACAGTTATGCAAATCCGATGATTCAAGATGCTCCAGAAAGAAGACTTGAAGACCTACAACTCTTATGTGATCAAACTTTCCAATTCAATCCGTAGATAAGCTGATTTCGGCGATCAACATGATAAGAAGTTGCAGGACAGATTTGAATTTCTGGAGATAAGATCTTTTTGGGAGAGTTGTACTAGGACTCTACATCTTCCAACACCTATAAATATCCCTGCAGATGCAACACAGAGAGTACACAGTCCAGAGAAGAGCCAAGGGCCAAAGTTAGGGTTTTTAGGTTTTCTTTCCACCTCTGTATATTTTTTATTTTCTTTTTGTAAAAGCTGAGAGGAGATGATGTATTCATGGAGGAAGGGATCTGCTTGTACTGATGGTGACAGTCGGTGTAAGTGTTATTTTTCCACCATTGTTTAATAATCAAATCAAGGCTTGTTTTATTTTATTCTTGTATTATTCTAGTTTCTTTTATTCTTATTTTAATCTTGTATCTACTTTCTTCTATTTGTTCTCTAATGTCTTGCCCACCATGAGATCCAACTGCTTCAAGAATACCTAGCCGAAGAAGGAACCTTGACGGCCCAATGGCGATGAACAGGTCTTCATAGCTTGTTTTTCATTTCGTAGAGTAGATTAAGAAGGCGGACGATCCCATAAGCCGTGCTTGTACACCTTCCAAGAAAAGGGAAATCATCGCAACGGTTCAAACGGCAAGCAGACTAAAGAGATAAGTTTTCTTTCTTTTTCTTTTCTTTTCTTTTTTGTAGATTAAATACAACTCATCTCCATATTCTTTTCTACCACCCATTGTAAATACCACTTCCTTTCTAACTTAACAAATAAAAATAAAAACTTTAGAGAAACTTGCTTAACGCTTCTATCGCAGTCCCTCCCTGAGGATCACGACCCGCATAGCCCTGCTACCGCGGATTAGAACTGAGACTTGCACATCTATTCTTAAAACTAACATATAATATTTTGTGTGCAGGAAAATTCAGTCAACAAATTGGCGCCGTTGCCGGGGAGGGACGGTAAGTTTATCTCTAAAACAAAAAATTTAATTTTTAACTAATTCTTTATTCTTTTCTGTTTGCAGGTTTGGAGAACAGGAAACAGAAACATAGCAGCAGCAGTGGACATATTGCTATTCTGTGCCTCTGCCCTCGAAGGCAGAGCACCAGAACCCACTGTTTTGCCGCGGATCCGCGGCCAGAGCCGCGGAAACGCGGCAACAGTGGTGAATTACTGATCCAAATTTTTGCAGGGTGCTTCAAGTTAAAAATTCTGCTTTCTGCTCTGTTCTGATTTGTTCTGTGATATACCTGTAAATTGCGAATAATTCAACAGTAAATTATTGGTTGTTAAAATAAAATTTGATTAGACGTTTGCATATTAGGCACGTGTCTTTTCAATTATTTTTATTTACTGTTGAAGAGTGCTGGAGGAGCAAGGTACGTACGCATTGCATGTAGAATAGGACTCATCTCTTGGTTGATTTCTGCTTTGAGTGATTCTTATCTATTTATCTTGTACACTTGCACTAATTCATCTTAAGGGCATAACCCATTAACAAGATAAGGTGGGGATTTCATCACCCTTGCTTAGCCCAAAAATCATATCCCAAGCACTCACTAACCCAAGCCTAACTAAAAAAGAGTAGACGTTGGCCCTAGGGACATCTAGGACTCAATTAGGAGATTATCCTAAGGGGGAACGGTGTTGGAAGTTGACTCCTGCCAAATCAGTGTCTAGGAAGGGGATTGAGGGCCGAAAGCCCGAAGTGTGGTGGTTATTTAATTAAGGAACGTCTTTGACGGAAAACCTCCCACCACTCTTGCCCTGACCTGGCTGATTAACTTGTGGTCAAAGTCTGCACCCAACCTCCTGTGGACGGTCTAACCAGTTAGGAGTCGTCTAGGTCATAGGTCTACCCTAACTTAGGTTAGAATTTTTCTTTTTTGTTTGTTTATTTGTTTGTTGTGTTTGTGTTGGTGTGATATGGCATATAAGAATAATTCCAATTTTAATCCATATTACACCCCTAACTATTATTCGGATATTACCAACCCGGCATACCCTAACTTTGACCAATCTAGTGTGCCGGAATGGTCTTATCCGAATGAGTATAACCCACACCCCCATCTTATGACTATAATTTCCATAATAATTTCAACTCGTCACAGAGTTCATGGGTTTCGAGTCCCCCGAGTCTAATTCTCAACCAAATTGTCCTCCATATCCATCTAGTCCACATTCTTCCCAAGATTCATACTCAGATCCACCCATTCAGAATAGAAAACCATCTATCGGGGAAATGATGAGTATGCACGAGTCCAAGCAACAACCACCATCAATCTTAGACATGATGATGCGTGAGTCCACCGATTAACAACTTCATCACGATCTCACTTCCTCTTTCCAAATCCAATTCCAAAAGAGGCTTGAAGCCATGACTCAGGCTAGATTAGCTCGCGAGCATGATTTAGATATGATGGTTCAATCTTTGCGTTCTTACAGTTCGGCAAATTCTGATATCGCTGACCATTCTCTTAGAGCCGACGAACCAAGTTGCTTTGGACAACAAGATTCTATTTCAGTGCCATCATCTGAACTTGCCGAAACTCCAATTCTTGATAATTTGGCAAGTTTTTCCTTTCCTGAAATAGAACTTGAGCATGAATATGATCATGATCTCCCACTTGATGATTCAATTTTATTTTCTGATCCAATAATGACTCCAGTGTCTCCACCTGATTTCACTTCTCCCGAGTCAACATTGGATCCTATTCCAATTCATTATGAAATTGAATCACCCATTTTAGATGATCATATTGAACTTGACCTAGATTCTCACAATCTCTTTACTTCTGTAACTGATTGTACAATTCTGACGGAAGATGTTGACCTTAGTTTTGAAGAATTGTATGGCGATGAGCTAGAATTCCTTAATATTGGAAGTAAAGAGATATCACCCATATTAGGTCACATTCCATTGTGGGAAGAAGATTGTGGACTTGAGTTTCAATTTCTTGACTTGGACCCAATTCTTGAACCTAGCCCGACTCCTGAGCCCTTACTTGATTTGAGCATTTTCCCTGAGTCGGTATTCGTTCCCGCACCTATATTGTCCAAGTCAATAATTCCATCTTTTCATACTCCATTTTGGGACAAGGAGGTTGAGACAATTAACTCTGAAATTTATTATGAAATTTGGAAATTTGATAGGGTGGAAATACTAAAAAATGATTATATATATATTTTAGTGGGTTATGTAAGGAAAATTTCTGGTGGGTTTCACCAAATTATTTGTTATCTTGATTGGGCCGCATTTCGTGGACCAATTAGACCACCTCCGGAACCACCACCCTAAGGTAACTTCCGCCTTCCCTTGTTCTGTTTCATGCATATATGCATTCATTCATACATTGAGGACAATGCATGAGATAAGTGTGGGGGTGGGCTTTACTAACATACTAACATAAGTAGACACTAACAAAATTTGCTAAAAAAAAAAAAAAATTTTAAAAAAAAATTATTATAAAAAGGACAATATTTTGACTTATTTTTTTTTGAAAGAAATCTAAGTTAGTTTTAAGGATTAGGAAAATCATGATTAGGATTTCTAAAAACTTGGTCAAAATAAATGAATTGTTTAATTTTTAGGTATAGGAGAGAAATTGAATAAATAATTAGTCTTGATTTTTACCTTAATGAAATGTGCATACCAAATGCATATCTAGGATTCTAAGACAAAGACCTTGTGCCTCATAAAAAAAAAAAAAAAAGAAGAAGAAGAAAAAATCACCAATTAAGCTGATACATGTGCCTCAAGAAGCATAAGTATTCATGCCTAAAGGTGAGTAAATAAAATAAAATCCTTAGTTTTGGGGCCTAGTTCACTCGAATTTGAGTCCGCGGGGTGTTTTCTCACTTGGTGCCCTAAAGCCAACCGGTTTGGGAGTCATCGACTTTAAGTTCGTTACATGGGTGGATTAGAAAGCCTAAGAAGACTAAGAAAAATAATATATGTATTAACACATCTAATAATCAATTAGTTAGGTATGAGGGCCTCAAGAAGCCTTGATACTTATACGAAAGAAAATTAGATGAGTTATACATGCCAAAAAAAAATAAATAAATAAATATATTAACACATCTAATAGTCAATTAGTTAGGTATGAGGGCCTCAAGAAGCCTTGATACTTACACGAAAGAAAATTAGATGATGTTATAAAAATAATAAAGAGGCATGAGAGTCTAAGTTAAGGAATTCCTAGATTCACAAGGGTGCGTATGACTTTTGGTAACGAAAAAGACTATATTAGAAATTCAATTTTAATCCTTACCTAAAATGAATAACAATTGACTTTATAAAGACTAGGTTTGAAGAATGAATAAAAATGAGGATCCTAAAACTTATAGACTACTTAGTCTCTTCAATAATAATTCAAATATTTTCCTTTTTATGGATTTTGTGGGTGCAATCCGCTGAAAACCCTCACGAGACAACACTCGTCCTCTAGGGTAACCTAGAGGTTTAACGGCTTGTTGCACGTGCTAAGTGCAATCGTGATTCCTACGAAAGTGAGTTAGATTAGATTAACTTTTCATTTCTTTTTTCTTTTTCTTTATTTTTACTCGAGGACGAGCAAAAAGATAAGTGTGGGGGTGTGATTGGTAGTGAAAAATGCATTTTTATCATAACATTTACCATCACATTTTCATATTTATTCATTTAATTCTGCACATTTATTAATATTTTGTGATTTATTGTGTGCAGGCCTCGAGTTCTTATTTTTATAAGAAATAAAGCCTAATGAAGCCCAAAAGCCCATATTTGAAGCCCAAGAGTCAAAATGCAAATATCAATTGTCAAAGTGCAATTATGCAAGGGCTAAAGTTGCAATTATTAAAGATGAGGGAAGGATAGAATTCTACCCAACCCTAAACTCTTGCAGGATGAGGATAAAAGCCAAAGAGAGTGCAAAGATAAAAATTCAAAGAATTCGGATTCAGACTGTACACGTTTTAGTGTTTAAATCATAACTTTTGCTACAGTTATGAAAATCCGATGATTCAAGATGCTCCAGAAAGAAGACTTGAAGACCTACAACTCTTATGTTGATCAAACTTTCCAATTCAATCCATAGATAAGCTGATTTCGGCGATCAACATGATAAGAAGTTGCAGGACAGATTTGAATTTCTGGAGATAAGATCTTTTGGGAGAGTTGTACTAGGACTCTACATCTTCCAACACCTATAAATATCCCTGCAGATGCAACACAGAGAGTACACAGTCCAGAGAAGAGCCAAGGGCCAAAGTTAGGGTTTTTAGGTTTTCTTTCCACCTCTGTATATTTTTTATTTTCTTTTTGTAAAAGCTGAGAGGAGATGATGTATTCATGGAGGAAGGGATCTGCTTGTACTGATGGTGACATAAGTGTTATTTTTCCACCATTGTTTAATAATCAAATCAAGGCTTGTTTTTTTTTATTCTTGTATTATTCTAGTTTCTTTTATTCTTATTTTAATCTTGTATCTACTTTCTTCTATTTGTTCTCTAATGTCTTGCCCACCATGAGATCCAACTGCTTCGAGAATACCTAGCCGAAGAAGGAACCTTGACGGCCCAATGGCGATGAACAGGTCTTCATAGCTTGTTTTTCATTTCGTAGAGTAGATTAAGAAGGCGGACGATCCTATAAGCCGTGCTTGTACACCTTCCAAGAAAAGGGAAATCATCGCAACGGTTCAAACGGCAAGCAGACTAAAGAGATAAGTTTTCTTTCTTTTTCTTTTCTTTTCTTTTTTGTAGATTAAATACAACTCATCTCCATATTCTTTTCTACCACCATTGTAAATACCACTTCCTTTCTAACTTAACAAATAAAAATAAAAACTTTAGAGAAACTTGCTTAACGCTTCTATCGCAGTCCCTCCCTGAGGATCACGACCCGCATAGCCCTGCTACCGCGGATTAGAACTGAGACTTGCACATCTATTCTTAAAACTAACATATAATATTTTGTGTGCAGGAAAATTCAGTCAACAGTGTCTAATGCATCCCATGCATTAGCATGTCTGTGGGACGGTGATACTAACACCTGGCATATCAGTGTCGCGTATTCCATGGAACAGTGGTCATGAACATGAACGGATAGTGTCCTGTGTCGTGTCTCAGAGGTTGACATGCAATCACTGATCGAGTGTAGTGGTGGGTCTGTAACGGTGACTGTGTCATAGTGACATGATACACGTAGTAGTAACGAAGTGACAATGGCAAGTGATGTAAAATAGATATACTCATCTCTTACGTATATGTTATCAACGTCTCTATCACGAAGTATCAATTAAGTGCCATATATCGTGATTTATCCATATTTACGATTTATGAACTAGAGCAATCACTCAATCTAACATGAATAAATATAATTTATAAAATGAAAACACTCACAAACTAGCCATAGGATGGTAGCTCTCTTCCCCACGATCGTAACGGATCCAGAATCGCCCGATTCGGATTCCGGATGCTCCAGATATCGCCCGAATACTAAATCATAACAAATAGGGTTAAATATGTAAATAAAAATATTAAATGCAAATAATGAATAATAACAGGGGTTTTCTGTAAAAATTACCTTTAATGGGTTTCGGATGCGGGTTTGGGCTCATAACGGGTCGGGTTTGGATCCAATACCCAAACCCGAGAACTTAAGTCTAACGGGTTAATGGGTTAATGGGTATTTGGGTTCGGGTTCTGGATTTCAATAAACCCAATAGGGGTTTAAGGGGTTCGGGTTCTTACCCGAACCCACAAGAGGAGGCAGCAGCAGCAGCAGTAGCGCTGCTGCTGCGCATGGCTTAGCCGGCCAGCCTCGCTGGCCGGCGGCGAGGCACCCCGCCGGCGGCGGTTTAGCCGCCGGCGGCGGTTGAGCCCGAGAGAGAGAGAGAGGGTGAGAGTGAGAGAGAGAGAGAGGGAGGAAGAGAGAGAGAGGAGGACTGTGCAGAAGGAGAAGAAGAAGAAGAAGAAAGAAAGGAGAAGGGGAGGAGGAAGGGGGCAGTGCTCGGCGAGGATGCGCGGCCAACGGTCGTGGCCGGAGGGACTGGGCAGCACCGACGGCCGCCGTGGCGACCCTGGCCGGCGAGGTCTTGGCCGGCGTTGCCCCTGGCCGTGGGCTGGGCTGTGAACAGAGGTGTAGGGGGAGAGAGAGAGAGAGAGATAGAGAGAGAAATGGGAGAGAGAGTTAGGGAAGAGAGAGGAAATTGTTTTTGAGAGAGAGAGAGAGAGTTGGTTTTAACAGGAGAGAGAGATGGCGGTGGATGGGTTTAGGCGGTGGGGGAAGTCTCCAGAGATAGGGAGAAGAAGAAAGAAAAAGAAAGGAAAAGAAAAAGATAAAAATAATATTTTAATATTATAATATTGACCTAAAATTCGACCAACTCCGAACGGTGCTCAAAAATTACAGAAAATGGAGAATATTACGCTGAGACGTAATATGAAGACGGTTTGCAGAAACTCGATCCGGTTTGCAAATTAAAAATCTCGAAAGCTGTTGCCGGTACCAGACGACACCAGTTTGACCGGATGTTTGATAAAATCAGAAAATCCCCAAAAATATCCGAACGTAGATAACACGATTCTAAGATATTCGGTGAAAGCAGATTCTCAAAATTATACTCTGTTTGTGACATAAAAATCGGAAGGCCGGTTATCGGTATCGGTCGACACCGACAACGGAGATTTTCCAAAATAATCCAGAAAAATTCTAGAAATTCCTGAAAAATCTCAAATATTAGAAAATAATTTTAGAAACTGAAATCAGCTCAATCGGACTACTACGGAGGTCAAATCAAATTTGTACGTCGTATCGCGTACAGATACGGTGATACGTACACTGGAGATCAGGGTGTTACAATTTTAGTTTGTCAAAACTAAGAGTAGTGATATAGTTAGCTTATGAGATTGACACACACACGCGCACGCACACAATATGTTCTCTGAATTTTTATTTTCATAGTTTTGAAAATGATTTCAAATAGTTACAAAATGTTTTTTGTTTAAATGAATTTTAAAAAATATCTTTTATTCAAAAGAGAGCTCATTAGCTGCAAAATATTAGTTGTTCTTCTTAGATTTTGTGTTGATTTATGATCTCACAGTTTTGGGCTTCATGATTCCATGAACTATATTTTGTATTCATATGTTGGAAAAATATGTTGTAAAAATAAAAAAATTCAAAAGTATTTCAAAACAGTTTTTCTGCTTTGGGTCGGTCGACCGGACGGTCGACCGAACCATCGACCGATGTGTATAAGTGTCTAATGTGCATCGCGGTCTATCGGCATTTCGACTGATTGTAAACCTTATAACTCCCTGTTTTGTTCAGTCTACTGGCCGATCGACCGACGTTGCCCAACGGTCAAAAATATAACTGTTGGCCTACCGGGCGGTCGACCAACGCGCCTATTTTGGCATCATTTGCCTATAACGACTATATGATTAACTTTTTGATTAGTGGCTAATCTACAATGGATATATGGGTTTTCTCTTTAGTATTTTGATCTCCTATAAATAGAAGCCTTGCAGACCATTAAATAAAACATAGATAGTTAATGATTCCCTAAGATTAATACTCAATTTAAGATTCAAGATTTCAAAAGAGAAGTTTTTTAAAACAAAGTCCAATACAAATCTCTCTTACTTTGATTTTCAACTCCACTGATTTCAAAGCTTTCCTCACCACAATATCAGAGCTACTTGTTCCATTCTTGGTTATAGGATTATGTTTGTGAGTCTACATTTTGATGATCTAGAAAAGCTCACATCTTCATTGTATTGAGAAGTGTTGTAGAGGTTGAGATCTTAATACGAGCTTACAGGTTCGTCGATTGTAAGGTGTTGCGGCACCAAGTGAGCGTACTTGCGGGTCCGGTTCATTCTTGTGAGGACGTGTAGAGAAGCGATCTTGCGGGATGGAGTTCTAATAGAAATCCTTTATTATGGTGAAGGCGGGGACCTAGAGCGATGGCTCGAACCTCGAAACAAATCATCCATATTTATGATTGCTTTATGTTACTCTCTCTAACTCACTCTTTACTATTGCATACTTTTATTGTTCAATTTCACATTGTAATCTACACTCTTGTGCTATTGTTATTTGTGTTGAGATTGATACTTGCTAGTTAATTAGAAATTATTTTAATTTCACATTATTTGCTAACATTCTATAGACGTCACCTATTCACCCCCTCTTGGTGATTTGCACCAGCAAGGCTCTGTCTCCTTTCGGAAAAGTTAACTTGCTTTCTTAACCTGCTTCCATATAATCTCCTCGATGTCCTCTACCCGAGGAGCCTTCAGGGTCCTGTGCGACGAGTTCTCAGAGTGATGAATGCCACTCGGGATAGTGGCATGTCATGCCTCTGATTGCTCTTGGTGCGAGCGGCCTGAATAGTGCCAGGTGGCAGAGACGGATGAGTGTGAGTGCCTTCTATCCTTTGGTTCCTAGTAGATTGCAACCTCCGCAGGGTCTCGATTTGAGCGATGATCTAGTCTTGGACGCGGACCACTGCGTCTCTCTCCAAGGCTACCTTCTCACGCTCATGAGCCGCCTTCACCCATTGTTCGTCCAACTATCTCTGAAGACTAAAGAGCATTTGGATGAGTTGGCTCTCGGAGGGGAGTCGAGTAGCATGAGCGTTGCCCCTGCCCCGGGGCAGTAGGCGAGGAAGACGGTACTTCTCCTGCGTCTTAGATGATTGGTGGGTCTAGTGCCTCCAGCGGCCGTCAATTTAGCTTTCAACGTGATCGAGATAGCAGCACGTGCATTGTTCTTCTTCGATGAGGCCATTTTGACTTTGAAGAGGCTTTTTTGAGGAGGAGAAACGATTTGGAGTTAGGAGAACTTTGAGCGTGAACTGAGAGCTCTAAATAAAAGCACCAAATGTAGAGGTAAATTTCTGGGAGAATTTATCTACACTCAAATTATAAATTAGGAGAATTAATTAATCGCAAACACTGAAGAATTACGTGAAAAACCTGAAGGGGAAAAAACCACGGTGTAGAGAGAGAGAGAGAGAGAGAGAGAGAGAATTCACTAAATTAGATTACAATGAGTTCTCAACGCTCTATTACAAGTTCAATTTTTTAAGATTCGATCCCGTACAAAAGAGGAAGAGATCGACTTTAATAGCTGGGGTTTGATGAGCTGAGTCATGGTCTCTGAGATTTCTTCCTATGAATCAGCCACGATCCTAATTGCACGTAACGCCCCAGTTGCAAGTAGTAGAGTGGTGCGTGATCGACGGGGATCACGCTGGTTGGCGAGGATAATGACTCAGATTTGCAGCCCTCACCCACCACGTGTCGAGTTGTTGTAATCGTCATGTTAGCCAGGTGGTCGGGTAAGATCAGCTGGATGAGATCAAATCTGGAACCTCCATGATATGTGAGATTTTCCAGGTGTCACAATCTCACAAAGGTCATAATTTTGACCACTACAACCCTAAATTTACTTAAATACCCTAGTATTTCGGGTTCCTTATCTCGTGAGTAATAAGATTTACCATTACATCAAAGCATATTTCAAACTACGAATCATAAGCAACTAGATTATCAGGCAAAAGAGATCATGTAACAGTTTGAATTCTCTATTTTTTATGTGACTTGTTCTATAGAATTTAAACACAATTTTGTACTATTATATATATTTATGATGTGCACTTGAGGATTGCCACTCAATAATTTATATCCATCTTCACATCTCACATGTCAGTGTCATAAATAAGCATCTATTGTAACTTAGTATCCCAAACTAGTTGGGCGTAATCTCTGGATGGCCATCCCAGTAACTCATCTATCATCACATCTCACATGTTAGAGTCACGCACGTTAACCTATTTCAACTTAGTATTATAAATTGTTGTAGGTTAAGTATTATTTAAAAAAACCACTAAATTAAATCATGTCTTTTACTTGTGATCTAATGAAGTGCATGATCGAATTAAATATGTTCAATAAGAAGATCACGTTAATATTAAACTAATGTTACTAAAGATGTACTGGATGTGTAAAGGTCCCTCGATACAATCTGAACGATCAATTATTTTGTAGACAGCTATAATCCAGTCCATTCGAAACTTACACCCCAAACCTCCATACATCGCACTTTGTGACTCTTCACAAAGTGTAGAAACAGTGGAACAGTCACATTACTGACTTGAACTGTCCATTGATTCTAATGTAAATAGTATACAACACTGCCACTCAGTGGTTCAAAAGCGGAGAGATACGAATTCAGCAAACACCATTCATCATCCAATACAAAAGAAAAGCAAACAGGAGAATCCACAATATAAAAGCTAAAGTTTGAGGGTGACAAATGGATGGCGGAGGAGCGAATCTCCAGAGCTTGCAATGCGCTATGCGGCAGGCATCTCCCTTTCCCAGCAGCGGCAGCGGCAGCTGAGAGCCTGAGATAGTGATTCAGTGGGCGTGCTCAAGTGCTTGACAGCGTGCCCCCAACGACCGCGCTGGTGGTGGGGGTGGAGGTGGAGGTTGTCTATTAGTGTCGCCTCATTTCCACGCAAACCGCCAAAAGTTAGACCGCACACATTCACACCCACCACCAAATACTAAACAAATCTCAAAAAAACAACCGAAAATGTCATCATCACCCCATTTGACGATCCGCACGAGTCCCTACTTTACCATCTCCACTACTGCCAATAAATCTCACCTTCTTCCGTCGGCCCAAAGCACACCGAGAGCCAGAATTCATGGATGAGGGGCAAAATGGAGGACCAAGAGCCCTTCAAGTCCCCGCCGAGGCTTAGCCTCGGCACCGGCGGCGGTGACCGCCTGAAGAGAGACGAGTGGAGTGAAGGAGCTGTTGGTTGCCTGTTGGAAGCGTACGAGTCGAAATGGGTGCTCCGGAATCGGGCCAAGCTCAAGGGGCAGGATTGGGAGGACGTGGCCCGCGAGGTGTCGTCGGGGGCGGCCGGCTCGGCGAAGACAGCGACGCAGTGCAAGAACAAGATCGAGTCGATGAAGAAGCGGTATAGGAATGAGGTGGCGGCAGGAAGCGGGTCACGGTGGCCGCTGTTTCCGAAGCTTGATGGGTTGGTTCGGTGCAGGGGTTCGACGATGCCGGCTGCTGCGTTGGTGGTTGTTGATGAGAAGCCTGCTGCTGCTTCTTGTGATCCGGCACAGGCTGCTGCTGCTGCTGTTGCTGCTGCCGGTGGAGCTCTGACATCGCAGTCCGCGGAGCCTAATGGGATTGCAGCAGCAGCTGCTGCTGCTCAGGTGAGTTGTGAGCTAGCTAGCTTGACTCTAGAACCCCTCTCATATTGCAAATTTGCATCGAATATTGCTTACAGCTCAATGTAGATTTTGAAAATACACTAGCACAGCACAATGTTTTCACTAAGCTTCCCATATTGAAATAAAGGTTTGTTGATAATATTAGTGCTAGGTGTAATATAACTAGATGTGGTAATAACATAAAATTAAAAAAATGAGTAATGTTAAATTATATTCTCTCTAATGAAACGAGACGATGTCGCGCCATTTTTTGTTTCTCGGAAATTATACTTAGACCAGTAATGTATATTTAAATAGTCCTGAATTCTGCTGCCAGGTCATCATAAATATTACAAGTTATATCTCAATATTTAGATTAAAGTGATAAATATATGATTTGAAAGTAGGCAGTTAATACTTTTGGCTTAATACTCAACTCAAAAATGGTATCCACATCCACATGCGACAAATAGATCAAACAGTTAATGTACCATACCTGTATGAATGGACAACGTACGCATCCTTTTCATTTTTATAATTTTCGATTTCTTTCGTGTGTTGATGAAATAAACTAAACACTTACATTCCAAGTTTCTGATGAATTATCGACTTGGTTTCATGAATAGACAAACAATATATCTACAAAAATGATTGAATGTGAACTAGATAGTTTATTTACATAGTTAATCTACTTATGGTCTTTTTGGTTTGCTGCAAATGGGAGGAAAAGGTGTAAGTGAGAAATGGAGAGGAAAATGTGGGGAAAAGACAGGAAATTGAGATTTCCCAAGTATGTTTTTTCGGTGTTTGGTTGTAATGTGAAAGCATAAGTGAAAAAGTATATATTGTGTTTCCGCTGTTTCGTTAGTAATGCGGAAATAGAAGTGAAAAAGTTGACTGCAAAACAATATTAAAATAAATATTAAATATGAAGTTTTTTTTGAACTGTAATTAAACTGCAAGTGAGATTTATATAACCACAAAATTAACTGTTTTGAATTATAACTTATGAGATTTACATGACCACAAAATTAATTATAGCACTCTGTAAGTGAGAAAATGATAGTGTAAAAGAAAAACTGTAAAAGGGAAAGAGAAAATGAAAAAGTTCTCTCATTTCCCTTTTCCAGTTCCAAACAAACACCGAAAGTGAAAAATGAGTTTCCCCACCACCGCTTTTCCTACACTTATGAATAGGATTACGAAAGAAATAATTCAACATTTTCACCAATTTTATTTGCAAAACTAGGTGGCCTTAGTCCATCTTGAGAACTTGAAAAAATAGTTGAATTTGAATGGAATGGATTTCACCAATAAAATCAGCGTATGTCCACTCTTTAAAGTATTTATTTTTCTAAATTTATGTAACCTTTAAAAACCGTAAAAATGAGAAACTTTTACGTGAATTCATCCCTACACTAAAATGCTCGAACCTGCATTGGGTTCGAATTTCATATTATTGTCCATTTTTTTGGCCTAGCCGAGCTAAGAGTGTATTTGCTAGCTGACACAAGAAACAACATCTATGTCTCAGGAGAATCATACAGAAGGAGAAAGACTGCAACCTACTGAAATGAACAAAGAGTCGGATCAAAATTCGCCATCATGCCCTTCATCTGAAGAGAATCGAGAGACGAGGAAGAAGGAAAAGAGGAAGAGGGCAAAGGAAGAGGGGTGGGCGGTTGTGGAGAGCGTTCAATGGGTCGCCAAAGTGATACTGAGAGTGGAGCAGGCAAGAATGGAAGCAATGAGGGGAGTGGAGAAAATAAGAGCTGAAGCAGAAGCAAGGAAGGGAGAGATGGATCTCAAGAGGACTGAGATCATTGCCAACACCCAGCTTCAGATTGCCAAGCTCTTGGCCAGGAGAAGTGAGAAATCTCCAAGAATTGGGAGAGATTAATGATTGGATGATTGTTTTGTGACATGAAGGATACTTATATTTCACGTAGTCATGTAAAATTCTATGTCAGAGTTTTGGTCCATAGTTTCAATGGAAACAAATTCATGCTTGGACTACTCCGATTAAGTCAGTGAGGAATCAAGGCAACGAACGACTATAATAGTACAAGCGAATGCAAGTGAGAGAGTCCGGCCGGCTCCGATGAAACAAATCTAATTCCTATGAACAGGGACTAATGTTCATGGTCAATGTGAAGTACGCGAGCCTTACAACAATGAAGTGACAACCGAATATGGCATTCGCCTTCTGCACTGGATCAAGTCAGATCAGACTCTCACAGACATATCAACAAACACCTTACTCGCTAACCCAACTAATGAAGAAACAAGCCACTATAGTCTATAGTGCATGCCTCTTCCTTATTACTGTTTCTGGTTGGAACTATTAATCTGTTTCTCCAGTTCAAACACTTATCAGCTATTTTCTCCACATTATCGTCAATATCTACCAACCCATTGATGATGTCCAGCAACCGGTTGCAGTAACGAGCTGCCTGATCGACATAATCACGCAGCGGATCAACGCCCTCCTCGTATTCCCGATGGATATCATCATTGCAAGCAGCGAGACTTCGCATTTCATCCAACATGCCGCTGAGATGATCACAGTACAGCTCATCGGCATCGACCGGAAACCTCTTAACCACGTCGCACAGCGACAGGAGACTCCAATAGATCTCATTTAACCTGTGGAGCCTCCGGCGCAATTCCTCAAGTAAGCGCCTGCAGGTGGTTTCTTTGATCAAAGATGACCAGAGCTTGGACACGCACATGAGTCTGGCCAGAGATTTGAGTGATGGGCGATCGATTATCTCCGCCTGGATCTCCACTGAGAGCTGCTGTTTCGACGTACCCTCCATGGTCCAAAGGCCCCTCCCAAGGGCATGAAAGGTAGGCAGAAAGGTAGGCAGAAAAGTTGGCTAAACTGAAATTCACTGTCAGTTTTTTAGTCCAACAGTAAATATAAATATTGTTTGTTTGTAAAAATAAAAAATTCAAGAAAAAGACACTGATGTTTATCAACGTTAACGCTTCCATCTATTCTCTTTTCTCGGTGGAAAGGAGTTGGAAAACTGATAGCGTGGTGACGCAGATGGGGAAGCAAGGAAGACGAACGACGCGGGCTAGATCTTGTTCTAGCGCTGACGAACTTTTAAGATACTTCAGGTAGGGATAACCACTCAAATCCACGATAAAACGAACTGAAACCATAAGCCAAAAAGAACAACTCGAATCCACGAGTAATTATGAGGAAAACTCAAAATATATTGATTAGAAAATTGATCACAAATACAAAATATTCAAGGGCCTTTTATAGTCTTAGAATAAATCTTATTATATCTATGAAACTAAATTCAGAATAAAGAAAAAAAATTTAAAAAATAAAGAAACAAATTTAAACTAAATAGAATCCTAAACGTGTTCGGAGATTGCTGATACGCACAGGTCAATCGACTAGACGGTTGATCCACTGAGAAATCCTTGATCTCGGGTTTTTGGTCTGTCGACTAGGTTGCCGACTGACTGAAGAGTCTTTAGTCTTTATTGAATGGACGGTTCATCGACTGTAAAGTCTCCACTCTCGGGAAATCATGGTCGACCGGGTGGTCGACCGTTGAATTGACTGGAGCTGTCAGTCGATCGGGTGGTCGACCGAAGTCTGTTCTTCTGCTAGCATGATCCCGCTGTTGTTGCTTTGATCTCCTACATCAGTCTCTCCCTATTCAAAATAACTCGTTCTCGAGTTATTATCTAAATATAACTGTTCGGTTGGGTGATAATTGTAGAGATCTATCACACTGAATGTTCGGAAGATCCATAAAATAGGCGTCATCATTGATCTTCTTCACGATCTTAAACGGACCATACTTCTTTAGCTTCAACTTGTTGTACGATCTAGCAGGAATTCTTTCTTTTCTCAAGTATATCATTATCATGTCCCCTTCTTCGAAGATCTTTTCTCCCCTCTTTTTATCAGCTGCAATATTGTACCTTGCATTGGATTTCTCCAACCTAGTTCGAACCTCCTTTTGAACATCTATAGTTTGTTCAGCCATGGCACTAGTTGCACTACTAAATCTCTCGCCAATGGGCAATTTGACTAACTCTAAGAGATGATGAGGTACCTTCTGATAGAAAATAAAGAAGGTGTGACTTACCCGTTAAGCTGTTGATTGCGCTGTTATAAGAAAACTCCACTTGGGGCAAAGCTTGATTGTGTTCTTGCCATGTCTCCACATATACTCCTCAATAAGTTGCCTAAAGCGTGGTTGACAACTTCTGTTTGGCCATCAGTTTGCGGGTATGCGTGCTATTGTACTTTAGAAATGCGTCAATTTTCTCTATAGAGTAGTCCAAAACGTCGACAAGAACTTGTTGTCTCAATCCGAAACAATGGAACTCGGCAGGCCATGCAATCTCACAATCTCTTGGAAGGACAATTTGGTCACACGTGGTGCATCCGACGTCTTCCGGTAAGCAATAAAATGTGCCATCTTGGAGAATCGATCAACTACCACGAAGATGGAATCCACTCCCTTTTGTGTGCGTGAGAGTCCTAGCATAAAATCTATGCTCAAGTCCTCCTAACTATCTTTAAGGACAGGCAAAAGTATATACAATTTCGTATTTTGGGCTTGTCCTTTAGCAACTTGACAAATCAGATAACTTCTCACAAGTGTAGTCACATCCCCTTTCCCAGTTGGGGCCAATAATATCTTTTTTCAAGACTTGTCATTATTTTGTCTCTCCCAAACTGTCCTATAAATCTCCCTCTGTGCAAGTCTCTATAACTTACTCCCTTAACGAAGTACTTGGTACACATAGTCAGCTTATCTTGAGAAGAAATTCGTCTAAGATATGAAAAATATTGTACGGGCTGTCGTGACGTACACTTTTCCCAAATATCAGCAAAGTCTTCATCCTCTTTATATAGATCCTCCAGGCATTCAAACCCAATGATTCACTCTGTAACGAAACCAACAGTGAAACTCTTCGACTCAATGCATCAGAAACTTTGTTATCTACTTCAGATTTGTGACGGATCACAAAATTAAATTGCTAAAAGTAGGATGCTCACCTTTCATGCATTTTATTTATATCCTTTTTGTTCTTAAAGCTTTGGGGTGATTGATGATCCGAAAATTGCATGAAGTCACTAGCTATAAGTTAACTCTCACATAACTTCAATGAGCAGTTTACCGCATATAATTCTTGTTCATATGTAGACTATTTTTAACGTGCCTTATTTAACTTTTCACTAAGGAAGGCAGTAGGCCTCTTTTCTTGTGAGAGTATTACTCCAATGCCCACTCCACAAGCATCACACTCTAACTCAAACACCTTATCAAAGTTTGAAAAGGCTTAACATAGAGCATTAGTAAGCTTCTCCTTGATGAGTTCAAAAGCCCTTTCTCAGTTGAGATGAAAGAATCCTTCTTCTTGAAACAGTCTGTCATGGGTGCTATCAAGACTGAAGTTACAAATGAAATGTCGATAGAAAGTAGCTAGGTTGTGAAAGCTTCTTACTCTCGTAGCACTTTGGATGCGGGCCTTTCTCGGATTGCCCTCACTTTTTCCTCGTCTATATGGATTCCTTATGAACTAACAACCAAACCCAAGAAAATCAAGCTTGTAGTCATGAATTTGTACTTCTTCAGGTCGATGCATAATTCATTGGCTTGTTGAACAGTGAACACGTCCAGTAGATGTTGGAGATGGTCGGCTTTGCTTGAACTGTAGATTAGAATGTCGTCAAAGTAGACTACCACAATTTTTCCCAAGAAAGGCTTAAGTACTTGATTCATCAATCTCAGGAAAGTGCTTGGTGCATTAGATAGTTCAAAGGGCATGTCCACTCATGCAGTCCTTCTGAAGTCTTGAATGTCGTCTTCCACTCATCCCCAACCTAATGCAAATTTGGTGGTAGCCACTTCTCAAATCAATCTTCGAGAACATGCACAACCCTCCTAATCGATCCAACTTGTCATCAAGGCGAGGTATTGAAAATCGACATTAGATAGGTAACTTGTTGGTGGCTTGGCTTTCCACGCACATGCGCCAACTTTCATCTTTTTTTGGCATCAAAAGAGCTGGTATTTTCTAATCTTGCATTTTTTATTCTTTTCTTCCTCTATTTATTTTATGATGAAGTTCATATTAAATATCATGTTTTGCATTTTCTTTTTCATGAACTAATTCTCCATAACTAGGGTATTGATGTAGGCTAGTATTATGATGATATAATTTTGTTGTTTTGTGCTGGACTACTATTCCATTCTTCATGTTACATCTCTTTCATGTTAAGTTTCTTTTCTTGATCTTCTTGTTAATAATTGGTGGCAATAATTATATAGATGGTTAGCTTTGAGTCACAGAGGACATAACCTAGTGTAGTATCATAGGAATAAAAACTATAATAATCTTTCATGTTGAGATTGAGAGAAGATACATAGGTTGTGCAATCGTATGAGAAAAATTCACAAATCTTAATACATCTTTTAGCTTGTAAATCTACTACATCGAGAGATTGTAGGTTCTCATCAAAGGGATAGCATTAGTATTGTGACGCCCCGGTCCAGAGGCTACGGGGACGTCACTGCGACGTACATACGCAGGTCAGAAATACCCTTACGTATATACGCTAAGCATCAGTACAAGCAAGAATCAGAGTACGACAAAGCGTAGCGTCCTTTCATATGCCAATATAAGAAGTACAAGGTACAAGGTTATTACAGAATGTGACATATATTTACATATCGCATGCATCATATATCACAGCCAAACTCAAAAGTACGATTTACAAGATAATTACAAAGATGCTCACGAGCTGAAGAAAGGTCCCGCGAGCCAAAAGGAGAGTCTGGGATGACAGCAACCGAGACTAATCAGCCTGTTCGGAAAGGAAAGCCTGGTCCTCCACAGAAGGTTCCACCTCAATCCAAGGTCCGGAACCTGAACATACAAATTCAAGGGAGTCAGGACCTCCCAAACAAGTGATCAGGTAACAGCCGAGTGGCATAAGAAGTAAGAGCATGAGAGTTGGTGCAATAACAAGAATAATCAGCCAGTAAGTAAAAGGAGCATAGCATGTTATAAACGAAAGGGTATTGCATAGGCTTAAGTTACGGCCTCATGAGACCAGTACTTCGAGGGGATAATCCAAACAAGGAAACCCTCATCTATATACCTTCATCTCATGTCGCCGTAATCCAAGCGCATACAACAACCACAGTTAACGTCTTTTATTATTATTATCATTATTATTGCTCGTCCTACTCTGATATCTAGCTATGTGAACTAGCGTCCCAGCACACATAGATCCATATCTGAGTAAGGCAAGGTTGTTATTGGAAACCAGCGGGGGTATCAACGAACTATGTTTACAGTGGGTCCCGTGCATACCCGGGACCACGGCCCAGGATGTTCCGTTGCTTGGTGGACGGAACCTGCCGCAAGGCTAACAGGAGGGACTTATTGTATGCCCTTATCATGATGGTACCAGGAATAAGGGAGCCAGCACTCCCCTCGGTCGCCTGGAGGCCCACAGGTCAGACCGGAAATTTAGTTGCACAACATACCTAATACCACTGTAAACACGAACACATATTGATAGCCGCGTATTTCCCCCGACCCGATGCAAGTTGTCTTACTTTATGATTTATTAGATGATTTATCAGATTCCGGGAATGAGCAAGAACAAGTCAGGAACGTCATGAATATAGGTATATCAGGAGTACTGGTTCGTACCATAATGTATCACATGTGTATCAGGAGTACAGTTGTTCTATCAAGATGTCAGGTCATCATTCCCGTTATCGTGATAATTATGAAGGTCAAGTGTATCATGCCTTATGTTAATAGATAGCATGATAAGAGGTGATATTCATCAAGTGACAAGTCTTGCAAATAGCGATATATAATAAATGACCAAAGATAATGTTCATAATCAAAGAAGTAATTAACCATAACAATTAATCAAGATTAGTCGACTAGGGTGAGAAATCAGTCGACTTAGAGAAGGAGTTGGTCGATTATAGTAAAGGGTCAAATCGACTTAAGAAGGCTGCGTTCGGTTGGGTCGCGTCTCAGAAAGTGGCACGTTTCAAGAAAGTGGTGCGTTTTCAGAAAAGTGGTGCGTTTTCAGAAAAGTGGTGCGTTTTCAGGAAACTGGTGCGTTTTCAGAAAACTGGTGCGTTTTCAGGAAACAGGTGCGTTTTCAGAAAACTGGTGCGTTTTCAGGAAACTGGTGCGTTTTCAGCAAACTGGTGCGTTTTAGGAAACTGGTGCGTTTTCAGCAAACTGGTGCGTTTTTAGGAAACTGGTGCGTTTTTGGAAACTGGTGCGTTTTTAGGAAACTGGTGCGTTTTCAGCAAACTGGTGCGTTTTTAGGAAACTGGTGCGTTTTCAGCAAACTGGTGCGTTTTTAGGAAACTGGTGCGTTTTTAGGAAACTGGTGCGTTTTCAGCAAACTGGTGCGTTTTCTTAACAAATATGAAATAATATCCAAGTCTTGGCGAGTAGAATTACTCGCCTAAAATGCATCCGACGCAGAGAAACGCGGTCCAATCCAACAGGAGGGTGCCGGTTCTCACAAGTTGATGGAGAGAGGTTGAGGGTGCAAGTCTAGAGCAATTTGCCAAAACGAGATTTTGCAATCGTTGTTGCGGGGGACGAAGCTATAGTCCGTCGGAAAGAGGTCGACGAGGAGGTGAAGATGGTAGGCTTGACGGAGGCTACGGTGGTGCAGGTGGTGGTGGAGATGGTGGTGAAGCTTTTTGGTGAAGGTGGGTTCTTTGAGATTCTCTTGGTGAAAGAGGTTGAAGGAGGTGGTGTAGTTGTTGGAAATGGGAGGAGATGGAGGAGAAGAAGGTGGAGGAGCTGGTGGAGCTTGGTGTTGGAAAGAAAATGGAGAAGGTGGGTTGTGGTGGCCGGCCAAGAGCTTGGTGGTGGTGAGCTTGCTGTTGGAGCTTGCAGGAAACAAAGGAAATGAAGAAAATGAAGGAGAGAGATGATAGAAGTTATATATATATAGAAGGGGAAAATAATATAATAATGAGCCATCATTACTTTCCCTCCAATGAGTGCAGCGTTCACAATGTCCCAAGGCTGCGTTTAGGCAATATAGAGCCAAACGCGGGAGTTCAATGCTGCGTCCAGTAGAAAATGCAAAGGGGCTGCGTTTCAGAGAAAAAGGACAAGGGTATGGGTGATTGGACTTGAGTTGAATTGGCCCATACGCATTTAATGCAGTAAGGAGAGGATCACCGCATTTAATGATGGATCCAGTTGGCAAAACTCGCGTTTGAAGAAGGAGAGAGAAAAATGGAAAAAGAGAGAAGTGAAATAGTTGAATAGTTTCCCGGTATCTGGAAAAATACCGAGAACCCCGGAAAGGTCCAAAAATTGAAGTATCTCGGAAAGCTTTCCAAAAATTCACAAAAATCATAAATATTATAAAACGATATTTGGTGGAATCGGTTTTCAGAAATTCAGTTCCATTTTCAAAATAAAAATCCTGGAATCTACTGTGAACGGTGTCTACACCGGGTAGGCTAGATTTTTTGATAAAATCTGAAATTTCCCCAAAAAATGCCCGAAGGAAGAAAATATAATTCTAAGTAGGAATGTGAAGGCAGAATTCATAAATTTGATTCCAATTGCAAATTAAAATTCCTGGAATCAACCAGTGATACTGGCCGACACCGGTTTTGAAGATTTTCATTTTAATTCCAAAATATTCCAGAAAATCATGAAAAATCTAAAATATTAGAAAATAATATTTGAAACTAAAATCAGTCAAATCTGGATACCAAACAGGTCAAGTCATGTAGTACTGCTATATGAGTAAGGATAGTAGAAATAAATATAATAATAATAGAAGAAAATATGCTCAAAATCAGAATACGTGACTGTGCACGTATACTGGGAATGGGGTGTTACAATCTATCCACCTTAAAAAAAATTTCGTCCTCGAAATTTCAGGAAGGGGAAGATGACGGTAGAGAAAAATAGGAAGAAAGGGTTTTACCAACTAAGTTGAAAATAGTTGAGGGTAACGCTCACGAATAACGTCCTCCCGTTCCCATGTAGCCTCTCCTGGTGCGTGCCTATTCCAAGAAACCAATAATAATGGTATGGCCTTATTCTTCAGAGTCTTAACACTTTTGTCCAGGATGGCCATCGGTTGTTCTTCGTAAGACAGATCAGGCTGTAGTTCCAGTTCGGAGTGATCCAGAATGTGACTCTCATCCTTGACATACTTCCTTAACTGTGATACATGGAATACATTGTGTACTCCTTCCAAAGATGGCGGTAGTGCCAATCGATAAGCCACCTCTCCCACGCGATCCAAAATTCGAATGGGCCGATGTACCTGGACTGAGTTTTCCACGAGTACCGAATCGGATTACCCCTTTGGTGGGTGATATCTTTAAAAATACATGCTCACCGGTTCTGAATTCCAATGGCCTTCTGTTTGTGTCTGCCCAACTCTTTTGTCGGCTCTGTGCTGCCCGGAGGTGATCTCTGATAACTCGGACCTTGCTTGTTGTCTGAACTAGAATGTCTGGTCCCATAAGTCTTCTTTCGCCGACTTCGTCCCAACATATCGGTGACCTGCATTTCCTGCCATACAATGCCTCAAATGGGGCCATTTTGATACTAGCCTGATAGCTGTTGTTATAGGAGAACTCTACCAAATGGATATAGTCTTCCCATGACCCTTTAAACTCTATCATGCAGGCTCGTAACATGTCTTCAAGGATCTGAATAGTCCGTTCAGATTGTCCGTCTGTCTGGGGATGATATGAAGTGCTGAATTTCAGACGAGTTCCTAAATTTTCTTGGAGACTTTCCCAGAAATGTGATCGGAATCTTGTATCTCTATCTGACACTATGCTAACTGGGACCCCATGTAGACGAACAATTTCCCTCATATACTTGTCTGCCAGAACTTCTGTTGACTGACCTACTCTGAATGGTAGAAAGTGAGCTGCTTTTGTGAGGCGGTCAACGATCACCCATACTGCATTGTTACCCTTAGGACTGCGGGGTAGAGCTGTAACAAAATCCATGGTAATATGTTCCCATTTCCACTCGGGTATCGACAACGGTTGTAGAAGTCCAGCTGTTCTCTGATGTTCTATCTTTACCTGCTGGCAAACTAAGCACTTGGCCACATGCTGGGCTATCTCCCTTTTCATGGCATTCCACCAGAACTTCTGTTTCAAGTCTTGATACATTTTATTTCCTCCCGGGTGTATGGAATAGGCTGAACTATGTGCCTCTGCCAAAATTTTCTGTCGGACTTCTCCTTGGGGAACACAAATTCTATTACCAAAATATAAGGCATTATCCGAATGTATACGGAGGTCAGTTCTCAATCCAGCTTCTATCTGAGCTATGAATTTCTGTAATCTGGGGTCTTCTTTTTGAGCTTCTTTAATCTCATCCATCAGGGTTGACTGGATCTGAAAGGTCATCAACTGTCCCGTTTTATCAATTCCTTGTACTATCATTAAGTCCAGTTTTATGATGTCCTGATTCAACTCCTTCTGTTGCGTAAGTTGTACTAGCATTTTATTTTCTGGCTTCCTCCTGCTCAATGCGTCGGTACTGTATTAACTTTGCCGGATGATATTGTAATTCTATATCATAATCCGCCATTAGTTCAAGCCACCGACGCTGTCTCATGTTCATTCTTTCTGCGTGAAAATATACTTTAGGCTCTTGTGATCAGTGTAGATCAAGACTTTGTCCCCAAGAAGATAATGCCTCCAGATCTTCAATGCGAAATTACCGCCGCCAGCTCTAAGTCATGAGTTGGGTAATTCCGCTCATGTAGCTTCAGTTGCCTAGATGCATAAGCTATGACATGACCATGCTGCATTAATACACATCCTAGGCCTTTCCCGGATGCATCACTGTATATAACCATCCCTCCTCTTCCTGAGGGAGTCCTCAAAACTGGAGCTGTAATGAGTCTTTCCTTTAATTGTTCAAATGCTGCAGCACATTCTCGGTCCATATATATTTTTCTCCTTTTCGGGTGAGCTTCGTTAACGGGGCTGCAATCTTAGAAAAATCTTGGACAAAGCGCCTGTAATATCCGGCCAACCCAATAAAACTCTTAATTTCTGTTACTGTCCTTGGAATAGGCCAGTCCTTCACTGCCTGAATTTTACTGGGTCTACTGAAATTCCTTCTTCTGAAATTATGTGTCCAAGGAAGGCCACACTATTTAACCAGAATTCACACTTGCTTTGCTTAGCATGAAGTTGTTCCTGTTGGAGAGTCTGTAACACTATTCTCAAGTCTGCATGCTCTCTGTCGTTCTTCGAATAGATCAAGATGTCATCTATGAAAACAACTACAAACTGATCCAAATATGATGAGAACACTCTGTTCATCAAATCCATGAAAATTGCAGGGGCATTGGTGACTCCGAAGGGCATAACTAGAAACTCATAATGGCCATAACGAGTCCTGAATGCTGTCTTTGGCGTCTTCTTTCTTTACCTTTAGCTGGTGATATCCTGATTGCAAATCCAGCTTTGAAAATACTCGGGCCCCATGAAGCTGATCAAACAGATCATCAATTCTTGGTAAAGGGTACTTATTCTTGATGGTAACTTTGTTCAATTTTCTATAGTCTATACATAACTGTTTACCACCGTCCTTCTTGTTGGCCAATAGCACTGGAGCTCCCCATGGTGAAGCACTTGGTCTAATCAATCCTTTGTCAGAGTATTCTTGTAGCTGTTTCTTTAAAATCTCCAACTCTGTGGGTGCCATCCTATATGGAGCTTTGGATATCGGAACTGTACCTGGAAGGGTATCAATAGAGAACTCAATTACCCTATCAGGTGGAAGTCCTGAGATCTCCTTAAATACTTCTGGAAACTCATTCCAACTGGCACTCTCTTCTTCTGGATCTCACCAGCAGTCATCTGTGCTTTTCCTTTGGCAGGTTTGCGTTCTCCTTCAAATTGGAACTCAGGCTGAAGCGGTATTCTGAAAATAACTTTCTTGCTTCGGCAATCAATGACCGCATGGTATTTACTGAGCCAAGTCATGCCTAAGATTACGTCGTACCTTTAGTATCTAGTACGAGCATATCCACTGTTAATGTTCTGCCACACAGTCCCACCGGACAGTCTACACAAACTCTATTAGAGATGACTACTCCGTTACCGGTACTAATCTCCCACTGGTGGTCTAAACATTCAACAGGTATAGAGTTCAAAGCAATGAAACTATCTGATATGTAACAATGAGAAGCGCCAGAATCAAAGAGGGCTAAGACAGGTTTAGAGTGCACCATAATCTTACCTGCTACCACTTCTCCAGAAGTTTGGCCTCTTCCGCTGTCAAGTTGTAGGCTCGTCCTCTTCCACGACCTGCTGCATTTCTAACTCCCCTCTGGACTGGGCGGATAGCTTGTAGTGGGGGAGGGGGAAGAGCCCTCCTAACCATTGGTCCTTGGTTCCTCTGTCCATCTGGCCCTGGAAGTGCTGGTAATGCTGGGTTGACCATTCCCATTCTTTTGTGGGGGCAGACTTCTACTGAATGATCACGGGAACCACATGCCAGGCATAACCCATTTGCCCTACGGCAATTCTGTTGAGTGTGACCCGGTTTCTGGCAATAGTTACAAACGGGAAATGGTTGGGTTGTCTGAAAGGGGGCTCGCCGAAATGGTCGTCTCATTGGCGGAACTCTCGCTGCTCTGTATGGACCTCCTCTCCCTGCTGGTGGAAATGGCCTCCTTCATGGCCTGGTTCCTTATCATGTTAGATTTCCCTTTCTCCAGACCTCGCTCCACCTCTCGAGCTATGGTGAGGACTTGGGAATACGTTTTCAGCTGCTGGGGCATCAAGAGGATCTGAATGTCCATTCGCAAACCCTGTTGGAATCTACTTGCTCGCTTCTCTTCATCAGCTACCATATATGGAGCGAAGCGGCTCAGCCTCAAGAACTCAGCGGCATACTCATCCACAGACCGGTTCCACTGCTGAAGTCGGATGAACTGTTCTTCCATTTCTTTCTGGGCGGTGGCAGGGAAAAATCTACTATAGAAGCTTTGGGGAAACTGGTCCCACGAGACAGGTTTCTCAATCTCGCTTCTTCAGCTAGCCACCTGTGAAATACACCTAGAGGGGGGGTGAATAGGTGTAATTGCTAATCTAATGCTCTTTTTAAACTTGATGAGATGAGTGATGCAACGATCTCTCAAAAACACAACTAAGTGCCGAATACCCCTTGCGAGGTTCTGAACACTTGCCTCCCAATTCCCCTTAAAATGGGTTAGAGGTGCGCAATGCAATCGTGTTGTATTGAGGTGTGATCGAACAATTCCAAGTATGAAATGCACACAAGTATTGTAGCAAGAAATATTGAAGGCAAGTAAAATAAACAAGTAAGGATAGCACAAATAAAAGTTAGTTCACAAGCAATAAATTGGAAGTAATTGAAGCAAGAAATTAAGCAGAGGAACGCCAAGCCAATCGCAAACAAAGTGATTTGTTTCGAGGTTCGAGCCCGTAGCTCTAGTCCCCGCCTTCACCTCCGTGAAGGGTTTCCACTATCCCCTTAGGATCCCGTACAAGTTAGGCCTCCAAAGACCTCAAGCCCGTAGCTTTACACCTTACAACGAAGCTCCACCGAAGAGCTTGTCTCCACAAGAACAAAGGATTACAATTGGTGATCTCAACTAGACCACAACACTCTTTCTCTTTTACAAACACTCTCACACTTTTACAACTTCACCTATAGAAAGAATATGAAATTTTGGCTCAATGAAGTGTTTGTGAGAAGAGCTTCAGTTGTAGAGTGATATTAAGAATCAAACAACAACTGAAAATCAAACTTAAAAGAATGGAAATGAAGGCTTTAAACTATTTTTCTCTTTCTCTTGAAAAACAATGAAAACTTGTATTTTTCTTGGTGTAAATAACTAAGGCCTATTCCCCACTATTTATAGGGAGAGAATAGGTTAAAACCCTGATTTTTCCTGCTAAAATCTTCTGCAAAAGCACCCAACAACTCCTAAAAACTCTGTTAAAGAGAAACCCAAAAACAGTTTTTCAGAAATGCCCAAAGAGGAAAGAGCCGTTGGGCTTGTTGCAGGCTTACCGGTCGACTGCCGGTCGACCGGTGCTCTGCTGGCAAAAGAGCCGTTGAGGCTCCGGTCGACTGCCAGTCGACCGATCTCACAGAAGGAAACACAGTTTCCTTCTATCGGTCGACCGACCCAGTCGACCGAAAGATACAGAGAGCAGACCACAAAAATCAGTCGACCGATATTTAGGGTCGGTCGACCGGCAGACATGCACAGCCTCGTGCATGTCTGGCCACAGCAGCCGGTCGACTGATATTTAGGGTCGGTCGACCGGTCTGCCTGGAAAACAGTTTTCTGGGCAGATTTTTGAGTTAGAAAAATTTGTAAAAATTCTTTTAAAAATCTTAAGCTAAGTGTTATGCTGAAAATAGTTTATATACATGTATTTAAACAAGTTTTGAAGATATAAGGCTTTGGGTACATGTATGTATAAACTAAGGCATAAACCTAGAAATAAATATTTTGAAAACATAGAAACATACAAAACAAATGTGTGTGCAAATCCTAGAGCCAAATTTACATATCCTATCTTTAACAAAAACTACACTTACAAGCTTCTAGGTCTTCAAGACTTCAACATGGGCAATTTTCACTTGATCTTCAATATTGCACTTTGAGCCCAATTTGACTTGTCTTGAATCCAATAGCTTGTATTTGAGTCCAAAATCTTTGTATATGAGTGAGAGTACTTCTAGAATGATAATAAACCTGAAACACACTTTAAACAACAAATGATATTAGTACAAATAACTAATATGTTTTGTAATCATCAAAATACACTAAACATGGGTTGATTGTAACCTTGGGCCAACAATCTCCCCCTTTTTGATGATGACAAAACATATGAGTTATTAAACAAATAAAAGAGGAAAAGCTTGAAAAGCTCCCCCTTAAACAATGCTATATATTTAACATGAATATGAGAAACTATGTAAGCATACAAAAAATCATGTTTTTTTTAAAACAAAGTCATCACCATAATAAGAAACTCAAACATGAACCAAATATTAAAACAACTAAGAACAACTTAGTATTTCTCCAAACTCATACATTTTTCTCCCCCTTTTTGTCATACATCAAAAGGGTTAAAACAAAAAAAAATTTAACACATATAAAAGAAAATCTTGCATAATCTAAAATTTAACACTAAGATACTTTAAGTATCAATTTTACAAACATTTAATTCACCACAAATAAAAGAAAATCTTGCATAATCTAAAGGTTTTGTGAAAATATCCGCAAGTTGAAAATCGGTTGAAACAAAATCTATATCAATGTCACCTTTTTCAAAGTGATCTCTAAGAAAATGATATCTAATGTCTATATGTTTGGTTTTACTATGTTGATTAGCATTTTTGGTCATGTGAATAGCACTAGTATTATCACAATAAATCTTAACATGATCAAAATGTAAATCAAAATCGAGAAGAGTATGTTGCATCCAAAGAACTTGTGCACAACAAGCTCCTGCCGCAACATACTCCGCCTCGGCAGTTGATAGGGCTACACTATTTTGCTTTTTGGAAGACCAAGACACAAGACAATTACCTAAGAATTGACATGTTCCACTTGTACTCTTCCTATCTACCCTACAACCGGCATAGTCGGCATCCGAATAACTAGTCATGGTAAATTGGTTAGTTTTTGGATACCACAAACCTAAATCAATTGTGCCCTTAAGGTACCTAATTATGCGTTTTACCGCAATTAAGTGTGATTCCTTAGGACATGATTGAAAACGTGCACATAAACATACGGAAAACATTATATCCGGCCTACTAGCCGTAAGATAAAGTAAACTACCAATCATGCTACGAAATAATTTGATGTCTACTTCCTTACCTTGTTCATCTTGTCAAGTTTTGTAGTGGTTGCCATGGGAGTCTTTGCTACTTTGGATCCTTCAAGCCCGAACCTCTTGATGAGTTCTTTGGTGTACTTGGCTTGGTTGATGAATGTCCCATCACTACGTTGCTTGATTTGAAGTCCAAGAAAGAAGTTGAGCTCCCCCATCATAGACATCTCAAATTCCCTTTTCATGCATGATTCAAAATTCTTGCAAAGAGAAACATTAGTAGATCCAAAAATAATGTCATCAACATAAATTGAACTATGAGGATATCTTGATCTACATGTTTGGTAAATAATGTTTTATCCACTTTTCCTTTCTTAAAATCATTTGAAATAAAAAATGAAGACAATCTTTCATACCAAGCCCTAGGGGCTTGTTTTAAACCATATAATGCTTTATCTAATTTATAAACATAATTAGGGTGTGTAGGATCAACAAACCCGGGGGGTTGTTCAACATACACCTCCTCATCAATATAACCATTAAGAAAAGCACTCTTTACATCCATTTGAAATAACTTAAAATCTTTAAATGAGGCATACGCTAAGGTCATCCGTATGGCTTCGAGCCGTGCTACGGGTGCAAAGGTTTCTTCAAAATCAATCCCTTCGATTTGAGTGTAACCTTGGGCAACTAACCTAGCCTTGTTTCTAACTACATTACCCGATTCATCCAACTTGTTCTTAAAGATCCATTTAGTGCCAATAGTTGGTCTATCTTGGGCCTAGAACAAGGTGCCAACATGATTGCGCTCAAATTGATTGAGCTCCTCTTGCATTGCAAGCAACCAATATGAATCGGCCTCGGCCTCGAGGACATTTTTAGGTTCAATGTGTGAAATAAAAGCAAAATTACCACAAAAATCTTGAATCTTAGAGCGAGTGGTTACCCCTTTTGATACTTCACCTATGACGAGGTCCTTGGGATGATGAGGATTGAATCTCCAATCCTTTGGTAGTGGTGAGAAGGCTCCTCTTCATTTGCTTGATGTTCATTTCCTTGAGCCTCTTCCACTTTGGCTTCACTTCCATCACCATCCTTTGGCTTGTCTCCCATGGTAGAAGCATCCTCCAAGGTCACTTTCTCCAAGCCTTCATCTAAAGCATCAATTTCTACACAATTCTTAACAAACTTGTTAGATTCCTCAAATTTAACATGAATAGATTCCTCAATAGTCAAAGTTGACCTATTGAAGACTCTATAAGCCTTACTAGTATTTGAGTAACCTACAAAAATAGCCTCATATGATCTAGCATCAAATTTTCCCAATTAATATTTGTATTTAAAACAAAACATTTGCAACCAAACACTTTGAAATAAGAAACATTAGGTCTTTTCTAGAAAAATACATCTCATAAGAAGTCTTAGTAGTATTTTTACATAGGAAAACACGATTTGCAATGTAACATGAAGTATGAACGGCCTCGGCCCACAAATAATGTGGTAGGCCATATTCATTCAACATTGTCCTAGCCATCTCTTGTAAAGTACGATTTTCCGCTCAACTACTCCATTTTGTTGTGGAGTTCTAGGACAAGAAAGTTCATGTTTATTCCATGTTCCTCACAAAAGGTGGTAAAGGGAAGGTTAATGAACTCACCTCCTCTATCACTTCTTATTTTAATTATTGAGGAGTCATTTTCCTTTTCAACTCTTTTCTTAAAGGCTTGAAAATATGAAAAGGTTTGACTTTTATGTTCAAGAAAATAACCCAAGTAAAACGCGAAAAATCATCTACTAAAACATAAGCAAATCTACTCCCACTTAAACTTTGGTTTGTGTAGGGCCAAATAAATCCATGTGGATTAGCTCTAATGGACGTGATGACATGATATCCTTAATTGATTTGAATGAGGATTAGTTTGTTTCCCAAATTGACATGCGTCACAAACTCGGTCCTTTTCAAAGTTCAATGAAGGAATACCCTTCACCATTTCCTTAGAGTTAAGCCTAGAAATATGGTCAAATGAAACGTGCCTAATCTCCTATGCACAACCAAGAGTCGTCATCGAGGGCTTTTAAACAAGTAATATTACAAGACATATTCAACATATCAATCATGTAAACATTGCTTTCACGAAAACCGGAAAATACACAGACATTAGAAGTTCTATCAATCACTTTACAAGAAACATTATCAAAACAACATCAAACCTTTATCACAAAGTTGACTAACACTCAAGAGATTATGCTTGAGGCCATCAACTAAACTACATTTTCTATTAAAGGAGAGGTGCCAAGTTTTACATTACCAATACCGACGATTTTACCCTTGGCGTCATCTCCGAAGGTGACGGTGCCACCTTCATGATATCTTGATAGGGTTGCAAGTTATTGATGTCCCAAGTCATGTGCCTTGAGCAACCGCTATCAAGATACCACAAACCTCTACGTCGTTGGGCTTTGGGAAGTACCTATATCATTTAAAACAATAGTTGATTTTGGTACCCAAACTTTCTTGGTCCTTGAAAGTTAGTGTTACGAACCCAAACATTATGATGTGATGCACTTAGTCTATCATAGCAAAAATTAGCTAAGTGTCCTTTCCTTCCACAATGTGAGCATGAGTACACTTTTCTATACATGAATGCATGATGTGTATGTGTAGTAGTGTGAGCATGCTTTTGGGGTTTGCCATGTTGTTGGTTGTGTGTAGCATGAACATGAACATGAGCATGAGCATTTTTCTTTGGGCTTGTTTCTTAGAAACATAGCCTCAATCTTCTTTTTATCAAATTCACTACACTTTTTCAAAACAACATCTAATGAGTCTAATCTTTCCTTAAGTATGGCAATCTCATTAGAATCAATTAGTGGG
>JAVJIF010034515.1:0-104476 GCA_038442645.1 Agave tequilana
CCCATGACTTCTTGGATTCCTCAATCAGGACTCTCCTCCTCAGCTCTTTTAAAAGAGATCCCCTCCCCCTTGAGCCTCTTTTTAGAGTTATCTCCTTCCAAAACCCCTTCTCCTCTTGCTATTCGCAGCTATTTATAGAGGAATTGGGGTGTAACCAACCCTTAAATCTCTCCATAATGGGAGGAGTGTAACCAACTCCTTAAATCTCTCCATAATGGGAAGTTATTCCCCATTATGTGGAGAGGAAAAATAGGGTGTAACTGACTAAGTTTGTGGCTGTCAGTTATAGCAAGAAAATGCGGGTCTCGCGTTGGACGCGGGACTTTACTTGATGTTGAGATGCAGAGCTCACAGGCTCGCGTCTGTGTTAGACCGCCGAAGCTGCTCAGGCTCGCGTTTGAGTTGAAATGCGACCTCCACATCTGACGACCTCCGCGTCTAACAAAAAATGTGAGGTCCGCGTCTAACGACTTTCGCGTCTGACAAAGGATGCGAGGTCCGCGTCTGGCGACATCCGCTTCTGAGATTGGAATGCGACTTTCGCGTCTGATAGAGGGCGCGAGGTCTGATTTGGCATTGGAACACGATATCTGCGTCTGGCGACCTCCGAGTAAGAGGCTGGAACATGGGTGTCCGCATCTGGCATTGGAACGCGACCTCCGCGTCAGAGGCTGGAATACGGGGTCCGCGTCTAGGAGATTCATGTCTGAGGCTTTGACCGTAGTAATTTTTTTGATAGTCTACAGAACCCCTCCAAAGTTTTCGAAACTCCGTGGTTGACTGAGACGGATTTCGGAATACTTTAGATTAGTTGAATCTAGGCTTCCTGTAATTGGATTGGCATTCTTTTGTGAGGCAGTCTTCTGTGGTGCCTGAGCTCGATCTTGTCGGATGGTGAACTTCATGAGTATACTGTTGAACTTCTTGAAGCCTCCAGGAAAGATCATCACAAGTGTCTTAGAAACTCAGTCTAGCACTTGTTATGAGCATTGGTTTGCTTGTGTACTTTTAAGCTGGTGGAGTTGTCAATTGCTCTTACCAGTGTACTATGAACTGATTGCAGAAGCAGAGACATACTCTTTGTTATTTGAAGAGGGAGGATGCAACTCTCACAGACGCGGTTCTGGCACACACTGATCAAGTGGAGACGCGAACTTCACCAAAATGAGACGCGACTCTCAATTTTTGTAGAGACGTGCTTCTCAATTGCTTGTAGAGACGAGGCTCTCAATTGTTGTAGAGACGCAACATTTACTTACTGTTGAAACGCGACTTTTAAGCTCGTTGAGACGTGCTCTGTGCTGAGACACGAAGGTCACGCTCAAAAATTCTTTGAAAGAGTTTTAATTGCCAGAGGTGTGATATTAACTTAGCAAATTAAATAACTCTACGGGAAAATTTGAGAAGGTTACTGTCAGAGGTGTGATGTAACTTGACAGTGAGATCTGGACTTGTATTATGAACAAGTTTTGTGGACTTACTATTTTATGATGAGAATAACAAGTGGAGTTTGATCTGCTGGGGATTATGCCAGAGTCTATTATCAGAGGTTAGTGTTAAATGACTAGAACTCTGCTGGGAATGAAAGTTTGCTGTAAGAGGGTGTGATATTAACATAACAAAGATGATTTTGTGATTTACGCAATTTAAGTGGACCTGTCATGCTGTTGAATAGAATGACAAGGGGATTAGATTGTTGAAGATCCATGGAGTTTTTTTACCCTCAGAGGTGTAATGTTAACGTGATGAGTTTGGATTACAATTGAGCAAATTGAATTATCAGAGGTGTGATATTAACTTGACAAAGATATGTTAGAGGTGTGATATTAACTTAGCACCACGAAAGTCTCATTTTCACTGAGAAAAATGAGAGAAGATCATTGTCATAGGTGTAATGTTAACTTAATAATGAAATACATGCTAGAGGTGTGATGTTTAACTTAGCATTGAAGATCTCATTTTCACTGAGAAAATCGAGGAGATCACTGTCATAGGTGTAATGTTAACTTAACAGCAATGATTTTGCGATATGAGCAACTTGGTCAGAAGTGTAGTATTAACTTGACCGGAATTTTGTCTTGCGTTGGAGCAAGTTTGGTTAGAGGTGTGATGTTAATTGACCGGGATATTCTGTGATTTGCGCAGTTTGGTAGACTCGCCATCCTATTGAAGAGGACTGACAAGTTGAAATTTTGGTCAGAGGTGTGATGTTAACTTGACCGGGATTTGTCTTGCGATTGGAGCAAGTTTGGTCAGAGGTGTGATGTTGACTTGACCGGGATATTCTGCGATTTGTGCAGTTTGGTGGACTCGCCATCCTATTAAAGAGGACTGACATGTTGAAATTTTGGTCAGTGGTGTGATGTTAACTTGACCGAAATTTGTCTTGCGATTGGAGCAAGTTTGGTCAGAGGTGTGATGTTAACTTGACCAAGATATTCTGCGATTTGCCGCAGTTTAATGGACTCGCCATCCTATTGAAGAGGACTGACAAGTTAAAATTTTTGTCAGAGGTGTAATGTTAACTTGACCGGAATTTGTCTTGCGATTGGAGCAAGTTTGGTCAGAGGTGTGATGTTAATTTGACGGGATTTGTCTTGCGATTGGAGCAAGTATGGTCAGAGGTGTGATGTTAACTTCACCGGGATTTGTCTACTGTTAGAGGTTGATTTTGAACATAACAGTATTTTGAGTAGACTTGTCATTCTATTGAGGAGGACTGACAAGTTAAAATTTTGATCAGAGGTGTGATGTTAACTTGAACGGGATATGTCTTGCGATTGGAGCAAGTTTGGTCAGAGGTGTGATGTTAAACTTGACCAGGATATTCTGCGATTTGCGCAGTTTGGTGGACTCGCCATCCTATGAAGAGACTGACAAGTTAAATTTTGGTCAGTGGTGTGATGTTAACTTGACCGGAATTTGTTTGCGATTGGAGTAAGTTTGGTCAGAGGTGTGATGTTAACTTGACCGGGATATTCTGCGATTTGCGCAGTTTGGTGGACTCGCCATCCTATAGAAGATGACTGACAAGTTAAAATTTTGGTCAGAGATGTTATGTAACGTGAGCGGGATTTGTCTTGCGATTGGAGCAAGTTTAGTTAAAGGTGTGATGTTAACTTGACCAGGATATTCTGCGATTTGCACAGTTTGGTGGACTCGCCATCCTATTGAAGAGGACTGACAAATTGAAATTTTGGTCAGTGGTGTGATGTTAACTTGACCGAAATTTGTCTTGCGATTGGAGCAAGTTTGGTTAGAGGTGTGATGTTAATTTGACGGATATTCTGCGATTTGCGCAGTTTGGTAGACCCCATCCTATTAAAGAGGGACTGGCAAGTTGAAATTTTGGTCAGAGGTGTGATGTTAACTTGACCGGAATTTATCTTGCGATTGGAGCAAGTTTGGTCAGAGGTGTGATACTTAACTTGACCGGGATATTCTGCGATTTGCGCAGTTTGGTGGACTCGCATCCTATTAAAGAGGACTGACAAGTTGAAATTTTGGTCAGTGGTTGTGATGTTAACTTGACCGGAATTTATCTTGTGATTGGAGCAAGTTTGGTCAGAGGTGTGATGTTAACTTGACCGGGATATTCGCGATTTGCGCAGTTTGGTGGACTCGCCATCCATTGAAGAGGACTGACAAGTTGAAATTTGATCAAAGGTGTAATGTTAAGTTGACTGAATTTGTCTTGCGATTGGAGCAAGTTTGGTCAGAGGTGTGATGTTAACTTGACCGGAATTTGTCTTGCGATTGGAGCAAGTTTGGTCAGAGGTGTGATGTTAACTTGACCGGGATTTGTCTACTGTTAGAGGTGTGATTTTAAATAAACAGTATTTTGAGTAGATTGTCATTCTATGAGGAGAATTGACAAGTTAAAGTTTTACCCCTGGGATCCATCAAATTCTTACTGTCAGAGGTGTGATATTAACATGACAGGTTCGGTTTGTAATTTATTCCACTGAGAAAATGAGAGAAATCACTATTAGAGTTTAATGTTAACTTAACAGTGAATATGCCAGAGGTACGATGTTAACTTGGCATGTTTGATCTGTGATTATTTCACTGGGGAAATAGTCACAGGCTTTTGTGGTCCTACCATTCCATGAATGGGAATTGGTAAGGATTTTGGAGGGAATTTTAGGGAATGATAAGATAAAACAAATCAATTATAAATAACTATCAAATCATCAAATTATAAAACACGAATAAAATCGGACAACATCATACTGTGAATTCAGGTCGATAGCGTGCGGCTTTGAATCTACCCTATGTATTTCATCGCCATCTGAGAGTCATAATGGACTACGTCTTAAATTAGGCCTCTTTAACCAGATATTGATGAAAGATACACACAGTAAGTTTTCATCCATTGAGCGAGCGGGTTGAGCGTTAAAAGTCATGCTTACAATAACCGACTCATGAGAGTTTCTAGGTCAGCCTGCTCCCTAACCGCGACCATCACGGTTCCTCTCACGTAGGTAAGTCCTCCAAGGGTATTACAGCTGGATAGTATACCCTCCACACTACATGCATTGGACTTATTAAGAGTTAAACTCATCCCTACCTAGCTGTATTATAAGAGCATCGTTACTATAGAGAAGGGGTAGTAGCTACACTGCTACATATATGATATAAACATATCCAAGTTGATGCTTCACACGAGTATCGCCAGTCCAGCTTGTTCTACCACATTGAACCTCTTATTGGCCCAGAGGCCTTCCATTCTTGTTTTGATGATGATTAACTCATGTAGTTATAGTTTACTAATAATCTTGTGATATTTAGTTTCAGATATTTAACCAGATATTAGTAGGCGATTAGCTTCAACAAAGGTGTTTTGGAGCTTTCACATGGTGATTCAAGAGCCCAAGCGTCAAGTTCATATCTAGCACTCGTTTGGAGTCAAGCTCGGTGGATCACGTTTGGATCGAGTCGACTTGGAGACGGCGCTCTATAAGAAGACCTCTGTTTGTTTAGAATAGTTAGTTTAGATCCATTTATAAAGGTAGATAGTGTGATATGCTCAAGTTCACAACACACACACTTATTTCAAGTTTCATGTTTATTGTTTCGGTTTTTAGTTTAACCGATCTTGGTTTTTAAGTCAAAAACATAGATATAAATCATCATATGTATATTAGATTCTATCCATATACAACATGCTTATAAGTTGTTTAAATATCATGTTTTTGTATTTACATGAGTTTTGCAAAAAAATCGGATTTCCATTTCAAAAATTCAAGTTTTGGAAAATACGGAGTTTAGTTTTTGGCAAAATTTGTAAGTCACCAAAATGGTTCAAATTGTTTGTAACATGATTGATTTTTACTCAAAATGTTTGTATTTCAAAGATATAACATGAACTAGTTTTTGTGGAATTTATGTAATTTTATGAGATTTTATAAAGGATAAAATACTAAGTTTTTAAGACCCTATTTAGTCAGGCAGGCAGGCTGCCGGTCGACCGGGCCGGTCGACCGTAGCAGTGAGCGGTCGACCGGGCCAGTCAATGACGTGCACAGAACGTGCACGCTGCCTAGTTGGGGAGGCCGGTTGACCGGGTTGGTCGACCGCTAGAGAGCTCTGCTCTCTGAAAAGCCTCCGGTCGACCGGGAAGAGAGCTCTGCTCTCTATTTCCAGCCTCGGTCGACTGGGCGGTCGACCAGCCAGAAAGAAGTTGCTCTCTGGATCTGGCACGGTTGACCGGGCGATCGACCGGAGGCTCAACGGTCGATTTTTTTGACCGTTGGGCGGTCGACCGGCCGGTCAAAAACTGACCTTTTCTGCTGCCAACGGGTAGATTCCAAATAGGTATAAATATCCCCCCATTTCAGTTGTTTCTTAATAAGTTTTCAGAGCAAAATTTTAGATCTTTTCAAGTATTTTAAGAACAAGTTTTTCAAAAGAGTTTTTGGGTTTAAAAGATCAATCTTCATTTGTTTTTAAAGTGTTTGATAATTCAAAGAAATAGTCTTTTAGGAATTAGTTTTGGTCTAAAAATTCTATATCTATTTAGAGATTTTCTCAAGTGATTTTCTTTATTCAAAACACTTTGTTTTCTCACACTTGAGCTTGTCATTCTATCCTATCTATAGGATCTTTATTTTTATGAGAAAGATTTGTTTGTGTTTGTGGAAACCACCAAGTTGTAAACCCTCCTAATTTGTCATATCCCTCTTGTGTAGAGGTTGATTTTGGAGTGGTGGCTTAGTGCCTTATCCCTCAAGTGTGAGGTGATTGTGTTTGAGTGACTTTATGCCTATCCCTCTATTGTGTGGTTGATATTGTGTGGCTTGTGCCTAGCCTCTAAGTGTAGAGGTTTTGTTATTTTGAGAGAGGAGTTGTGTACTCCGGTTATTGTATTGCCCCAAAATTCTCAGTAGAGATTCCCTGTATATGAAGTCCTGTGTGGATAAGTTAGTGGAAATCCTTTTGTGTGAAGGCGGAGACGTAGAGCTGTGTGCTCGAACCTCAAAACATATCTTGGTGTTTGCGTTTGATTCACTTTTTCTTACTCTCTCTCTTACATTGTGCCTTGCATTGATTCATATTATCATATCATACTTATATGCTTGGTTGTGTTTGTTTATGTGCCTCACTTGTGTTTAACCACGAGAGATTCATATAGCACCTCAACTCTTATTCAGAGGAATCAAGAGGAGTTAGTCCAGAGCCCTTCACCGGGAATTCGGCTCCACTCATTGGTTACACTCAGTGTGTTACAATTAAGTTTTAATTTTTGCATTATTGTTCATAGATTAGCCGTACCATATTCACCCCCCTCTAAGTGTACTTTCAATTGGTATCAGAGCCTACGCTCCTGATATTAGGTTTAACCACCTAGGAGTGTGATCTTAGTTGCTAATCTAGATTTGCATTTGCACACTATTTGTTTACACACTCCCATGGACTTCAAGACCCCACCTATGTTTGATACTTCCAACATTGTTGTTTGAAAGACTAGGATGTCCATGTATCTAAAAACTCTAGGCTTACATGTTTTCCTTGTCGCTACAAGAAATTCTATCTTGGTAATAGCAAGTATATAGAGGCCAATGCACAAGCCCTTGAGGCATTAGAAGCACGCTTAATAAAGAATATCTTATGAGGTTTCTAACTGTGATTCCGCTTTTGCAGTGTGGAACACGTTGACCTCCTCCAAGCTTCAAATGCCAACCATTATGGAGGAATCAAGAGGAGTTAGTCCAGAGCCCTTCATCGGGAATTCGGCTACACTCGTTGGTTACACTAAGTGTGTTGCAATTAAGTTTTAATTTTCACATTATTGTTCATAGATTAGCCGTACACCTATTCACCCCCCTCTAGGTATACTTTCACCTCTTTCATGGATAAACTCCCAATCAAGTAGGTTAGGTTCCCGCTGTCGGTGAAGTTTACTATGAGCTTAACCCATCTTCCTTGATAATTCTAGAACCACAATCCTAGAAAGACCCTTAGTCAATGGGTCAGTAATATTCTTCTCAGAATTTACAAAGCTCAGTAGCACAACTTTGCCTAAAAGGCGCTGAATAGACTTAAACCTGATTTGAATATGTCTGTTCATTTCTTATTGGCAATATCTTACTTTAGAATCTCAATGGTAGATCTTGAATCAGTATGAACTGAGATTGAAAGTAAGGGTTTAGGTACATTAGAGAATTTAGATAAAAATATCTTTAACCATTCAGCTTCAGAGTAAGTTATGTCCAGAGCAATGAGCTCGGACTCCATGGTGCTCCTGACAATCACTGTTTGTTTGCAGGATTTTTAGGACACAGCAGCACCCCAGAACATGAATACATATCGGTAGTAGACCTAATACTGTTAGAATAAGTGACCCAGTTGGCATCACTATAACCTTCCATAATATCAGGATATCCAGTGTAAGTCAGATAATAGCTAATTGTGTCTTTAAGATATCTGAAAACTCTCTCTAGTGCAGTCCAGTAATCTCTACTGGGGTTACTGGTGTATCTACTTATCTGCCTACTGTATAAGAGATGTCAAGCCTTGTCGTATTGGAAATATAGAGAAGTAAACCTATTAATTGAGAGTATTTCAGTTGAGACACAAGCTTACCCGTGTTCTTTTCAAAGCAATTGAAGAATCATAGGATGTAAAAATTGATTTAGAGTTATAAAAATCAATTTATGAAGCATTCTTTCAATGCTAAGAGGTAGACTCAAAGAAATTTCATTAGAGATTTTGAATATTTTCATTCCCAATATCATATCAGCAGGACCTAAATGCTTCAAATCAAAATTTGGGAAAGATAATCCTTTATTCTTTAGATTGCATCAAGAGAAGTTCCAAGGATTAGAATATCATCTACATATAGATAAAGAATAATATACTTATTGCCAAAGTTCTTAGAATATATGCACTAATCATGTTCATGGACAGTGAATCTAAATTGTGCAATTACTTTGTTAAACTTTTGATGTCATTGTTAGGTGCCTGTTTAAGTCCATACAATGATTTCAGAAGCTTTCACACTTTGTTTTCTTGTCCCTTGACAATAAACCCTTCTGGGTGGTCCATATAAATCTCTTCTTCAAGATTGCCATTCAGGAAAGCAGTCTTGACATCCATTTGATGAATGAACATGTTATGAATTGATGCAAGTGTTAGAAAAATTCTGATAGAGGAGATTCTAGCAACAAAAGAATAGGTATCAAAGAAGCAATACCCTTTTGTTGGTGAAACCTTGGCAACTAATCTGACTTTGTATTTGTCACAGTGCCATCAAGTCGGAGTTTCTTCTTGAAGATCCATTTACAAACTATAGGTTTGCATCCTGAAAGAAAGTCAATGAGAATCTAAGTATTATTCTCTATTATGGACTTGATCTTACGCCAATGGCTTCTTCCTGAAAGGAGATTTAGAAGAGTTCATTGCTTTTTTGAAAGAGTTAGGATCACCTTCCACAAGATAGGTGAAGAAGTCCTCACCGAAGGATGTAAGAATTCTAGTTCTTTTCCTCCTTCTAGGTCAGAATTATTGGTAGGAGCAGAACTAGAAGAAGGAATATCAGAGGTAGAAGGAGTAATAGAGGGACCACTAGGGATCTTATTTTCCTGTTATTTTCTCCCAGGTGGAGATTGCTGCTCACCTCCATGACATTGGGGAATTGCAAGTTCAACAAGTGGGTACCTTTTCTTATCTCTGCGATCTTTGATTGTTGTTATGTAATTTCTCTTTCTCCTATAATCTCCATTTACTATATTTGAGAAGAAGGGTGTAGGGTCAAAATTGACCCTCAAGGGATGATGACATGTGTTCTAACAATCAGAGCCTCCGTCACTCCGAAGCCATTCCAAAAGCCGTTCTTCTCTCGATGATGCTTCTATCCTGACAATTCAAATGCTCTCAGCCATCCTGGAACTCCCGCCCATTCCGAAGATTTTAGCTCCGCACAAAACAACTTCGACAATAGATTATCCCTTTTCTCCGCTTTAAATCACACTACGACAATAGATCATCCTTGATTTTCGCCTCAAATATGCAACCGCATCTTCCTCTACATTCATAATGTGAAAATGCTCTCCAACCTGGGCAGTTTGGAATAGGCAAAATTTTCTGCATGCAATCCGAATATATTTGAAACAATCAGTTGCCTTTCTTGCAACTCAATTTAATATAAATTTTTTTCTGAATTTTTACAACATTTTGATATTTTGACCTCTGTGTAAAGATTTGATTGAGGATACAACGATTATCGAGAAGTTTCTAGAGGAGAAGGGAATAGGAGATAGAAATGGGAAACAATATTGAACATCATAAAAGGGAATGGGTAAGTTAGAAACTCTTTTTTAAGATCATATTCTTGAGCTAAAATGATTGATTTTATGAAACAATAATATATTTTCCCTTGGCAACCCAAATCCTATAGATAATAAAAGGAGAAAGAGGAAGAAAAACATTGAATACTCATTGATGTTTACTTTTCGAGCATTGATTCATTAGGCAACCTTCTGGTGCTTTGCCTTAATGAGAGTGCATACTGATTGGTTATGGTTTACACCAGAAAAGCAACTAATGAGAGTACATAATCTTTATTCATTCGTTTCCATGTGATAAGGTTGTTTGTAGTTGGATCTTGATTTTTAAGCTTCTAAACATCTGGTTCAACTATGATCTATCTGTACATATAACTGTGGATCTCTCTCCTTCAATATCTCTTTGATGAATGACTTCTACTTCTCAGTTCCTGTCCAATTCTATTGTTCTTATTAAAACTTGTGTGTCTTCACCCAGCCACTTAGTTCTAGAGAGAACACATGGCCACCAATTAAATTCTAACAAAAGTTCAAGATTTACAATTTTGTCTTAAACCACGATAGATGTGATATGATCTTACCATATGCAGGCTAGCCAGAGAAATTGGTGCCAAATAGCTACTGTACAATATAATGTACTGGTACCTTCTCAATATTTCTCAGTGGTCCACTTTGTTGCTTTCATCATATGAGCTGTGTTTTTAGTATCATAAATAATAAAATTTACCTAAACAAAGAACTAGCCCAGTTTCATTTGCCCAATAATAATACCCATCATAGAAGGAATGGTCGCTTCTACATATCATGAATAATAATACTAAAGTATACACATTGAGAAAAAACATTAAAGAATAACAATAATAATTATGTATATAATAGTTAATTAAAATATAAGCATTAAAGATCAATAAAAGAACGAACAGGAAGAGGAAGAAAATGATACTGTGTTATTGACTTTATTATATATATTGATTCATTGACACAACCTTCTGTTGCATTAATCTTAAGGAAACTGCGTAGTATTGACTATCAATTAAGAATTCTTACACCATTTTTGTGTACCTAAGAAGCTTATTTAGATTTTTTTTCTTTGAACCAGCGCCAACATGGCAAAACTATTGATGCAAATTACAGACTATAATGTGAGAATACCCTATCCTTCTGACACAGTCTTCTATATGTTCTTCTTCAAGAAATGAAAATAACTTGCCTTATCCCCACTCACCACCCTCAATCTGGGTGCATGCAGGAGGGGAATTTCTAAACAGCCTCAATCTCTTATTCAACATGGTTGTGAAGTTTACATGCTTGAAGTCATTAATGCCATAGGTCCCTCCTTATTAGAACATTAAGAATATCTCTAGTAGCTCAAGTGATTGACAAGTTTGAGAATTCTGCAGAGAGAACACATTGAAGAATTCGAAGCTTTGCCTTTATTAAAATGTCATTCACAATAAGAAGGCATTAACAAGAATAAAATGTGAGGTCTGCAATGCAACCTTCCTAAAGGGGAAAACAAACAAAAAAACTTCACTGGACCTATACTTCAGGGTTTGTGAGACCACTGGCAATTAGGGAAAATAAATTTAGGGACATGTTCCCCTTGCCAGATCTCCACTTTAACACTGAAGAATCCAAGTAGTATGTGTTGCGCGCGAGGCAACAACCAATGAGGAATCCACCAATAAGATAGACGCGCGAGACGGAGAAGTACCAACACGATCAAGAACAGAGAAACAAGAGAGAAATAAGTCAACACAGTATTTAACGAGGTTCGACAATTGTTACGTCCTCGAGGCAAGGGGGAGAGATTTTATTGATTCAACAATCAATTACAACTTATTCCTTGCTTCAAGGAATTTTCAAGGGAGATTTTCAATGAGATACAGTGGGAAAACAATTCATGACGGCTTTAGTCCATATTTATAGCTAGAGAGTCTTAGGGATTTAGGAAACCCTGATTGATTCGATCCCAAAACAGAAAAGGAGTCTGAATCCTGAAAGGATAACAGAACGTGTCCGTCGGTCGACCGGCCGGTCGATCGACCCTTATCCTCAGTCGACCGACCGGTCGACCGTACCAACTGAGAGCTGGCTCATGTAAGTCTGGTCGACCGTTCCTTTGTCACGGTCTACCGGGCGGTCAATCAGGCCATATCTGTGCACGTCGTGCACACACCGGTCGACTGAGTTCTGTATTAGCCTACAACGAGTTCCTGTTCTTTCTCTTTTTGACTTTCGATCTCTGCACTATCTTCCTGATGAATTTAACAAACTCTTCTGATTACTTTTATCTTCGCTATCTCCTCTCTCCCTACAATTCTCCATCTCGGTGAAGATTTTTCAAATCTGAGCTGAACTCTAACGAATATCTGGCGAAATCGATACATGATCTCAGCGAAATCGACATATGATCTTGACTTGAGCGCTCCGAACGAAATTGACACACGATCTCGGCGAAATCGATACACGATCTCGACTTGGCCAACAGACGAACCCTGTTCTTTCAAACGAATCGCCAGCACGTATACAATTGATTTTCACTAATCTCACCTGATCCAATTTGAGTTTATCGTTGCCACCTGCAACTCTCACCAAACTCCAATATCAATTGTAAGCTTTCAACTTCATCTCAGCTATCCAAATGGAATGCACCATACATACCTTCCCATTACCTCACCTGACGAGAAATACCATAAGAGCCAACCAATGAACGTGTCTACAACTCAGCAATTTCATGAAACTCTATTCCAAATGATCTCAAGAAGAACCCATCATGAGCCAACACTGATTCTCCAACTGATTGGCTCTTTTCAGTCCATATGTCTTCAAGACGGTCCACCAAATTTGAATAGAGCACACCAAACACAATCATCGGCTCCAGCAAACTAGATGCACACCCCCTTATTCAAGCTCAACTATTTTCACACCAGAAGATTAAACGTTCATCGAGATCACAACACTTCACCTCTACATGAAGTCCAACTCTTCACTTCTACGTGAAGTCCCAATCAGCTTCTCGAGAACCTAAATACACCATATAGCTTCATACAGGTTGCATCACCAAATGGCTGCGCCTTTACGGCTACGTACGTACCTTGCCTAAGGGATCAAACCAACCGTAGTTCATTTAAATGAGCTCCATCACGCTCAAGCACTTGTGACTGATTCTTCAGCAGCGAACCGACCTAGCTGAGTCATATGAATCTCCTTACTACAGTCATGGAGAACAATAACTTTCAACTTGAGTTTGTCGCGATCACAAACTTGAGATTTATGCTTCTTTACTCACTTTCGAGATTTTATCTTGGTTCCAATTGCTGCAAATAATGTGACATTCTCGTCAATATCTTCAACCTGTTCAGCATCAAAACTGGCTACATGATCTCTACCCGATGTCACATCCGGTGAAATCTTCTCTGATATCGAACCAACTGGAGGTGGTGGAGTAGCATAAACCTCTACCGCTGCGATACATCTTTGGTCTTCAGTCTCACCTGCTGAGAGACGGTAGACTTCAATACTGAAGTCTCATCAAATGTAATATGTTGACTTAACACGATCTTGTTTTTAGGGTCCCACAGCCTGTATCCTTTTCATATTTCTTTTGACATCAAAAACACAAACTTCTTTGTTCGCGGATTCATCTTGCCATCTTTGGCACTAAAGTAAGCCAGACTTTCAAATTTTCGCAGCAAAACATGACCTTGAGCAGTTCTCCCAGACCAAACTTCTAGTGAGTTTCACCTTCTATCGCAGTCGATGATAATCCATTTATGAGATGACTAGCGTACACAATCGCCTCAGCCCAAAATGATTTGTCTAATTGTGCATTGACAGCACACCGAGCCTTCTCCAGTAAGGAACGGTTAATCTCCTTAGCCAACCCATGTATTTCATCTGTGAAGTAAGTACCAGTACCAGTGTCTAGCCAAATCGTAGGAATTGGTTCTTATGTCTTTCAATATTACCAATTTGTAGCTCCTTGATCTCCTACCAGTCTGCTTCTCCATCATATCCTTCTACTTCACCAGCATACTTAAGGCTTCAATTCTTTATCTCATAGGATATATCCAACAATGCCTAAATAAATTATCAATAAAAGAGACACAATACCTATGACCTCTAAGTGATGCAGTCTTAGCAGGTCCCAAATACTTACGTGAATACAATCAAAAAGTCCTTCTAAGTGGTGAGTTGTGGTGTTGAATTTCACCTTCTTCTTGTCCAGAACGTCGTGTTCACCCAATTTCAAGTTGCAGGTAGATGTACCTTCCAATGATCCTTTCTTTGCTAGAACTTGCAAAGACTTTTGCTCTCCGTGTTCGAGCCTCATCTGCCAGACCTGTGTGCAAACATCATTTGAAGAATAGAAGTCTTCACCTGACCTGTAACTATACTACCTCTTAAGTGGTAGAGATTGTTCCGGCGGACGCCCTTCATAACTACCATTGAGCTTGGGCCATCTTGAGAATACCATCGCGTATAGATACCACAAGACCCAACGTTTTCAAAGTACCAACTGAGATAAGATTCCTTTAGAGTTAAGGTACATACCTCACTTTCTTCAATTCTCGTAATATCCCATCATCCATCTTAATACGGACTGTGCCAATCCCTTCTACATTACATGGATGATCATCAACCATGATAGTAAAACATCCATCTAGCTTCTCAAGGTAGAAAATCAGTCCCTATTCGGGCACACATTATAGGTAGCTCCTGTATCTAAATCCACTCAGAATTATCTGAGTAACCAATAGTAGGAGTAGTAACAGAGAAAGAAAATACCTATGAGTCTGAGTCTGATCCATCCGGCTGTGAAGTACTGACCACCTGTGTGAGATTTACCTCGGTCATTGACTCTTTCTTACCTTTGGCCTTCGGACAGTCAACCTTTTTAGTACCTTAGCTCCTTGCATAAGGCGCACTGGTTTTTCTTCAGATCTCTGAAATCTGCTCTAGACTTCGATCTTCCCTGATCACATCTGCCCTTCCGATTGGAACTCCTGCCTCTTACCGCCAATGCCTCTACTGTTGTGCTTCCTGAAGAAGACACTATGTCCTGCCTCCTTACTTTATAATTCACAAGAGTAGCAGACACCTCATTGTTGTTAAGAGATTTTCTTCCATTAATCAATGTAAGAGTAAAGGTCTCATACTCTTCTTCAGGAAGAGAATTCAATAGAATTACCGTCTTATCTTCTTCATCAATTTTCACATCCACATTAATCAGTTCTGTAAGAAGCTTTGTGTAACTATTCATGTGTTTGTTTTCAGAGATTCCCTCTTCATCTGGAACAATAAAGCCTCTCTTCAACTGCAACTGTGATTCGACACTTTTCGTCAGATAATTTTTCTCCAGGATCTCCTACAGCTGCCTCGTAAATATTTCATGCAACATATGATACTTAATATCTTGTGTCAAATAAGACCTGATCAAGCCACACGCCATCCGATTTATCTTATCCCAATCTTCTTCAGTAGTAGAATCATACTTTTTCTCCAACCTAGAGTGTCTTCGAGGTTTGATGTCGTCAATGCATCCATCACCTTACATCTCCATATACCAAAGTTGTTTCTTGCCGTCGAACTTCACCACATCAATCCTTAATCGATGTGAATTCACGGATTTCACCGTAGATGTACCATCTCCAGCCATCTTCTCAAGTGATTTCTCAAAGCAATGCGAAAGCAAATGGATTAGATCAAATAAATTAGATAAATATAAGATTTTTACCTCAAAGCGAAACCTCGAAGAGTTTTCGAAACGATCAACTCCTCCGAATTGATTCCTCGAGCAATCCAAACGCTGTTTTGAGATCGACACACGATTCACAAATAGTCTCAACGTTGATCCGAGATCGACACACGATCTCCACCAAACAGCAACTGATGCCCTTGGAATCGACACACGATCCCATGATGAATCTGGATGCTCTGATATCACTTGTTGCGCACGAGGCAACAACCAATCAGGAATCACCAATAGAGATAGACGCGCTGGAGAAGTACCCACACGATCAAGAACAGAGAAACAAGAGAGCAAACAAGGCAACACAGTATTTAACGGGTTCGACAATTTGCCTACGTCCTCGGGCAAAGGGGAGAGAGATTTTATTAATTCAACTATCAATTACAACTTGTTTCTTGCTCCAAGGAATTTTCAAGCGAGATTTTAAGTGGGATACAGTGGGATATAATTCATGAGGGCTCTATCCCATATTTATAGCCTGAGAGTCCAAGGGAACTAGGAAATCCTGATTGGATTCTACCCCAAAGCAGGAAAGGAGTCCGAATCCTAAAAGGATAACAGAACGAGTTTGTCGGTCAACTGGCCGGTCGATCGACCCTTGTCCTCGGTCGACCGGCCTGGTCGACCAAGACCAACCGAGAGCTGGCTCATGTCAGTCGGTCGACCGCTCCGGTCGATCGTTCCTTTGCCCCGGTCGACCGCACGGTTGACCGGGCCATATCTGTGCACGTCGTGCACACCGGTCGACCATGTTCTGTATTGGCCTGCAACGAGTTCCTATTCTTACTTCTTTGACTTCCAATCTCTGCGCTATCTTCCTGATGAGTTTAACAAACTCTTCCGATTCCTTTTATCTCCTCTATCTTCTCTCCCTACAGTATGCCACTTATTAAAGAGAAATTTTTATGTTTATCATGTGTGATGCATTAGGCATGTAGGCAAGGTTTGCAAAATTGACTGATACTAATACTGGCTTATTGTATCACATTTGAGCATGTCAGAATCGGCATGTGTTATTGATATAGTTGATAATGGCTTAAACAAGATGAGAGTTTGAAGTACCAAAAGTTAACTGTAACTTATTCTATATAATATCGAAAGAATCTTCATTTAATAATTACAAATTTCAAAGCTATTAATCCTACCTGTCAAAACCTGAAAATCGTATTCTTAGTTCCACAATAGAAGTCTGCTAAATTAGAAAAGGAGTAATAATAGTATTCACTATTGTATGGTCGATTGAATTAATCTATTTATTATATATGATTGAATCTAATATAATAAACCTTAACATATTGGGTTAAACTTTTATCATAGTAAACCATCAACTGAACTTTTTAAATTGATCAAAATCTACACATACTTAACTCTTTTGGTTTGATATTATTAGAGCTTGCTAAGCATGTTTAATAATTAATTAAAAGCAACTTTGCGATTGATCTTCTCAGAATTTTAACTTATAATTTCGTGCAAGGTAGATTAATAACTCAAATACTATATCAATTTGGAAATTAATTTTACATCAATTAGTGGATTGTAAGTTTTGATTGAGATTGATCTAATATCCATGAATTATTCAAGAAAGGAAAAAAAATTGCACTTGTTCTTTCTTTGTAAGTTTAAGATAATTTTAATTTTAGTCACAAATACCAATGATACATAAATATGGATCTAACATTGCCCAAACCGCTGAAATTCATGTACTGACACCACAAATGGTGAACCCATAACCATGCATGTCAAACTTAACAAGATTTGCTATGCATTTCAACCATAGAAGAAGCAAGTGCAGAGAGATTTTTTTTTACATTGGTATGGAGCCCTCAACATCATGTGTTTCCTAATGTTTTTCCATTAGCATATAGGTTCTTGTTTTTATAATGAAAAGGTTTGAGTTTTGGTTAGAGCTAAAGCAAACAAAGGGATACAGAAAATCTTCTGAGACTTTTATCAGATGCTATTGTGATCTTTACCAATAAATATTATTAAGGGATAGTCATATTAATATGTTACATAAATCTTTTTTATTTATTTATATTTCTTTCTAGGATGAATTGGTATATTGCATTTTTTACTTTTGTATTAGTTTATTTGCTGCAGAGAAGCAAGTCAATTTTAAGACTGGAAAATTTCTGATGTCTTTCTTTACTAATTATGAGTTGTTGGAATTGCTTGATGGATCATTGAACTTAGAAGATCAGCACGATTCTACTAGAGATCTACACCGAGCATTTTTCCCCCCCTCTTTTGAGGTTTGGGCACAGAAATTTTTTTTCTCCTGTTCAGCTTACTCTCTCTGACATGCTGGTCACTTGCAATTCCTTTACCATCTTGCTCGTGTGTTGTTGGTCAGCTCCAACCATAGCAAGCACTCCTTGCATTTGAAGATTTGCACTTCGTCGCAAGAATCTATCTTCCATTAATTGCTAAACTTGGATTCTGCACAAAGAAGGACATAAATGAACAAACTAAAAGCAAAGACAAAATTTGAAACTGGGATATTTCCTGCTTAGATTCTATATTGATTCCATATGCTGAAAATCAATTTCAAATGCTGAGTAGCTGTGTAGGTTTTCTACTTGCCGGTTGGAATTATTAGTCCCTGTCAGTGCGATATGTGCAAGTCCTACGGAATCTAGAATTCTGGCTTCATGGTTATTTTTCAGTTTTCTTCAGTTGGTCAGATATATCTTGTGTATCAAATGCATCAGAATTCTTGCTTTCGCCTCTGTAAGGGATCATGTTGGTATAAAAATAGTTGTCATATTTCTTTTTTGGGCGGGTTTGTTTTCCTTTTGTTAATGTAACCCGACTAGTTGTAGGTATAGTCTTCACGAATGGAAGTACTAGAATTTCTTTTAGACTTGTTAGGTTTCAAATAGTCTAGAGCTTACTACTGAAATTGGTGACTTCTAGAATGTCTTTTAGGCTTGTTAGGTTTCAGCTAAAGTGTGTAATGAAAATGGTGAGTACTAGAATTTCTTTAGGCCCTGTATGACAACAAGAGTTAGCTCAAGAGTTGAGCTAATTCGTGCTAACTCTTGCCAAACAGCTGAAAATTGGTAAGAATTAACAAATAATAATGCCTGATATGTAGTTTGAGAGACTAGTTTATGGATATGTCAGCTGAACCTTGATAGCAACTAAGCTTAGCTTGTGAACTTACCACACAATGCCACCTCTGTTTCAAGCTCGATTTATAAAGCAGTTCATGGCTTAATTCAGGTTCCCCTCATATTTTTTTCTTGGTAAGAACTTGCTTTCTTTGTGGTTATCTGTAACACAAGATAACCAGTCATGCTACATTTAAACTTTGAGATGAAATTTGAGTTTGGCTCTTGTTGATCTTTGCTTGTTAAATATGCTGAAAGTATGATTAATAACAGTACAAGCACACACAGCTCTTCGTGTTCATTTTAGACAAATTATATGCATATATAACACCAGAAATACAAATTTGAAGAGTGTAACAAAAAAAAAAAATTCACACACAGTGCATTACATTCTACATCCATATATCCTATTAATACAATCCTTAAGTATACTACTGGAAAGCAATATTAGACAAAACAAAGCTCAAAGTTCCTCCTTGCTTGCTATCTTTCAAACCTTATTAGTTTTTCCTTAATTTTTTCCTTTTTACTTCGACAAGCTATGATTCCCTCTTCTGAAGTGTCACCTTCAATCCATGCTTCATGTACATGGTCAGGGCTAGTTTCGGGGCACGGGATGATTCTCAACGACTTTCACATGATATCGGTATAGGATTGAAGCCGCAACATACTTCATCTGATAGTAGGCGAAGTCCTTGCCCAAGCACAACTCGGCCCTCCATTGAATGCAGTGAACTTGTAGGCAGACTCGCTCATGAACTTTCCATCTTTAAGCCATCTCTCTGGCTTGTACTCTCTGCAATCCTTTCCCCAGATGCTCTCCATGCGGCCCATCGTGTACATAGCGTAGATGATCTTTGTTCCTTTCTTGAGTACAGTTCCATCAGGGAATACATCATCTTGGACAACCTACCCAATTGAACACACCAAATCAGTTAATCTTAACTTGAAGCTGCAGCATATTTTCTTCATCTTTTGCTTTCAAGTGACAGGTTTAATTGTTACTGAATGCTACCCTTGTCTGTCTTTTAATCAAACAACTAATGATCCTTGCTTGCAGAAAGGAAGGAGATAGTTGTGTACTAAGATATAAGTAGGTTAGGGGCAGTTATACTTCTATGAGTTTCCCTAAGCATGAGACATCCCAAAAGAGTTTGTTTCTGTTGGAATATTAGTACTGCAACATTCATGCTTCATGAAGGAAAATTCTATTTTAATGCCAGGGACAAAGAAAACACTGCCACATGCATGCTTCATAAATGAATTCTATTTAAATGCAAGAGAAATAATACAACTAAATTTGTTTGACTAGAAAATAACCCAACTACTATTAACCATGTATGTTTCAAATTGGGTCTGGTTAGTTGATCCAGATGCTTTCCAAAACCTAAATTTTGGCTGTGGTAAATTTGGCAGTAATCCACAAGTCTGCCTAATGTGTGATTAGGGACAGCTAGGGTTTCATCTGGATAGGAGATAGCAGCCCAAATCAGGATTGAATTTGGTTGGGCTCAGATTAGAGATATTTTCACTAGAGGACTACATACACCATTGGGCTATACAGTACAAATGTTTAATCTAATTTTGTTGCACACAGGCACCTAACAGAATCACAGATAACCTTCAATCCATCAGATTCGGTTCATGTGTGTGAGCCACACACACACACATACATAAGAGGGTCAATCAGGCCGATTGGTTCTCTTATTGTATGTATGTGATTCACACACATGAACCGAAACTCAATCCATGCTTGTTTGATTTCTATTTTAATTTTAAGGAAATCAGAGATCAAAATTTGGAGAATTACCTCTTTGTGATCCACGGGAACTGAAGGATACAGCCTGAGAGCCTCAGAGAGAGCAGCCTGCAAATACTCCATCTTCTTCACTTCCTCTGGTTTAAACACAATACTGTCATCACCATTTCCTTGATCATCTCCTCTTTCCTTCACAATTTTCCTCAGCTCCTCAGTAATCTTCCCCTCAACCTCGGGGTTCTTCTCCAGCAACCAGAAGAACCAAGCCAATGCGACCGAGCTCGTGTCTCTCCCTGCCAGTATGAAGTTCACACATATATCTCTCAAGAACTTCTCTGAGAACTCATTACCTTCCTCATCCTTGAGCCTCATGAACACTGTCAGAAGATCCGACCTTCCTTGCTCTCCGACTCCAGCTCCTTCCTCCTAGTCCTAATCACTTCATACGCGAACTCATCGACTCCCTTCAGTGATTTCTTCAGCCTCCTCTCATTGCCCACATCCAAGAACCGCAGCACCTTCCATATTGTCGTTGGAGTCACGAACCTTATGATGGTAGCTTCGGTTGCATCCTCGAACGCGCGAGCAAAGGACACCTGAGGGAGCCCGGGCGCAAGGCAGCCAGGGTCTGTGCCGAATGCAATAATGCAAACGTTGTCGAAAGTGAGCCTTAGCAGTACATCCTGAAGATCAAGGGAGGAGTTTGTTTTATAGGCTGATTCGAGCACCGGAAGGAGCCTGGAGTGGACGAGCTCGTAGAGAGATCCGACCGTTAATGCACGGAACTCCGCCGAGTGGAACTCGATGCTCGCAGTCCGCCTCTGGCGCTTCCACGACTCGTCGTCGGCCCCAAATATGCCGTCACCTAGAAGGTCTTGCACCGTATTGCGAAAGTATGGACCCTTGGGGAAGTTGGCAAACTTGGTCTTGAGCAGGTGCTCGAGGTTGCGGGGGTCTGCGGTCACGACGGCCTGCAGGCTGCTGAACCAGGGGCCGCGAAAGGTGAACGTGCCACCGCGGCTGTTGATCACGCCGGTGATCCATTCGTACATGTCGCCGTGAAGGCCAAACAGTAGGGAGGGCAGCATGCCGACCACAGGCCATGAAGGGAGGCCCAGAGAGCGGCGCTGGCGAAGAGAGTGGATGGTGACGAAGATGGCGAAGGCAAGGAGATCTCTAACGTCTGAATCTCCAGAAGGGAGGTGCGGCCGAAGGCCGCGGCGCCGGCGGAGGAGAGGGAGGTGTGGTTGGAAGAAGCCATGGTGGCGCAATGCAAGGGAGGAAGAGCAACGGGAGTGAGTGTGGAATGGGATGAGGAGGAGGCTCATGACAGTTATAGGGGGTGGTGTGTGTTTCTTGGCGTGCCAGCTTTTTTAAGACGGTTGATTTGGTGAGCTGCAAACTATATTCATTGGGACTGATTAGAGAATTCCCAATTGGATTATGTTTTTTTAATTATTGTTATTTTCTTAGGACAAATATTTTGTTTTCTTAATGGAGGTTAAGAGTAGTTGTGAATTGAGGAAAGAATAGGTGTGGAGGATGGAAATTAGGTGTGACAATTTGGATGGTGGCCAAACATAGCTGCCTCTTGTTTTTATCTCTGGCCTTTTTTTTTATCAAGCCCATAATATTGCCAATAAATCTGCTATAATTAGTTGTTTTATTGTGATTAATTGTGATGTAAGAACTGATTAATTGATTGTTTGAGGCTGCTGATTTGGATTGGAGGACGACAAGAGACTTGAATGAAAGAAACATTGAAAGGGTAAACTAATCTTCAAGGTGTTGGTCTTTGATTTGAGTTCACTATGAATTTTAAATTATAAAGAGTTGAAATGTCACTGTAAGTAGTTTTCTTGCTAGTTAAGTAGTTTTGCTGGAGTGTAACAGGGATGAGAGAGAGATGAGGATGTGTTTGCGAGAGATTGAACATTTAAGCTATTGAAATTATGTGGAAAGAAAGTAGACTCTGGAGAAACCGTTTCATAAAGGGTTTTATAAGCCAAGTTCTAGAAATATATAACTTGTGTTGCAGTTGAGAACTGTGGGTGATTTCTTCATGAAAGAGTATTTCACTCATATTAATTGGCATTTACAGACTATGTTGCACAGACACGACAATATTGAAATAGACACAACACATGAATATATGACAAGTTATTAAAAATATACACGACACGCGTGTCTAACACGTTTCTGACACGACACGATTTCATGATAGAGGTGTGCGTGCTACATAACTTGCAAAACGTTTCTGACACGCCTTGCAAAACGTGCTGCATAGCTTGCGAAACGTTTCTTACACGACACGGCTTCATGACAGAAGTGTCCGTGCTGCATAACTTGCAAAACGTTTCTTACACGACACGGCTTCATGATAGAAGTGTGGTGTCTCTAAGGTTTGAGTTGTGGTGTCTACGAAGAGGAGAGCTTAAGCCCATTTTTTTCTTCTTTTCCTGGCTAAACAGAGCAAGTTTGCTTGAATCAAGCTACCTTAAATCAGTGGTTGGATCACAATAAACGAATAGCTGGGTGCCAAACGTTGCTAAAATTGGTATCAAACTTCTATAATGAAGAAGAGTGACCTACGCGAAACTCAAACTCAAGCTATATCTCTGCTAACCTTAGATTATATGCAAATCTCCTGATCTTAGAGTCAAATTATATGCAATTTTTGGGAGAGGATGGAGTTGCCTTTTTTTTTTTTTTGAAAATAAATAATAAACACTCCACCAATATAGCTGATAGAATTTTATGATTCAATGACAATGAGTTATCTTTTTTTGGATGAAAATCTAAATTATTATTGAGCAATACAATTTGTTTTTTTTTTTTTTTTTAAACAAGCAATTCAATTTGTTGACAGTACTTTTTTGTTAAACTACTCATGTGGTAGTCATCACTTATTCATGAGACGTTGTTCATTATTGATTCATCACTTATTCATGAGACGTTGTTCATTATTGATTTAGTGCCTCGTGTTAGTTGTTATTGGCCAAGTAAGTAGCAATGGTTTTTGCATGCATTGTTGTCACAAATTTGTTATACTTTATCTCAAAACTGGGCTGGATGAGTCTGGGCTTGAATGAGCAGATGGGCTGGGCCTGTGGGCCTTGGGTCAGATTTAAAAGATGCAGTCAAACGTAAATTGATTTTCATTTGCACAGCTAAGTATGGGCGTAGGGCCCATAAACTGTCTATCCCCCTCTTGGTACATAGACTGCACCGGATTTTTTTTTTTTTTTTTTTTTGCCCCCCCCAAAAAACCATAGCTTTATTAGATTAAGCATTAATTACAACTTAAAATCCCTAACATCTCTTGGATAGTTTTATTTATTTATTTTTCTCTAATAAACTAAACAGCCAACAGGATTCACAGGCGACTTTCGGGGAGCAAACCCAAGCCTGACCGGAGCCACGTCAAGGGGAGAATAATTGGACCAGAATCAGGGCCTTGTCTGCGGCACACACGAATTCGAACACGGGACCTCTGGCGGGGAGCGGAGCTCAACAGCTCAGAGAGGACCGCAAGACCACATGCTTGGATAGATGAGAGAATAGAAGGCAAAGCTCGGCCATCTCGTGCGCCGCATGATTCGTCAAAATCTTCTTGAGAATTCGAGGGTCACCCTACGATGCTGTCGGAGGAGCCATCGACACTCGTTTCCCATATGAGCAAGGCGCCAAGGTCGAGGGGATTGCAAGCTAGTGATCCATTGAAGGATCACTTTTGGGTCACTACTTGCAGTGCAATCTGTATCCTCGTGAAGGCAAGCCGAACGAATATCCATAAGAGAGGTCGTTGCCTCTTTACCAATAAGTCAGATCTCACTAGCTGGGCGTGCGCATTGGCAGGCTAGGCTTAGTTATTGGACTGAACAAAATTGTAAAGCCCAGTTAGCAGAATGCTGGGATGACTAGCAGAGACAGTCAAATTTACTTGGTAGTGCTGCAGAACAAAGGAAATTCGAGGGAGCAAAGGCGAACAGTGTGGCAGGAGCTGGTTTTTTTTCTTCTTTTCCCCCCTTTTCTCTCTCTCTCTCTGTTTTTTTTTTTTGACAGATTTTTTATGGAAGAATAGGATGAAAATTAAGGAAACAGAAATACTCACCTGTAAACAGCATCAACAATTTTTTACATTAGAGTCATATATGTAGGATCTCATCATTCTGAGAAAATGGATACTATTCAGGGAGCTTCCGTGCTCTCGTGTAGAGATCTAGAAAAATTATTATACTACATGGGAAAAGGATTGGGATCTCATTTCGATTCATTGTTGGTCATATCATAATCCAGTATTCATCCATTATAGGAGGCGGACAAGGAAAATTGCAGGAAAAAAAATAAGAACTATTCAAGAGGAAATAAGAAGAGAACTAAGCCAGAGGATACATAGACACTTTGACATTACAACACAAATCCAGTTGCACCAGCACCGAATGAAATACATCACAGTTCTTTCCTTTCCATTTCAGGCACTCTACAGTAGTGCACGCAGCGATATGTTGAGTTTTAATATACACTTGACTGCATTTGAACGCACAAACATCCTAAATAGCTAATTACGCACACCGACAAGTAAAATGGTGAGAAGAGAAAGAAGAAGAAGAAGAAGAAGAAGAAGAAGAAGAAAGAACAACTTATATTTTCATTAAGTACGTAGTTAACAAGGACATGTATCCACTTAACTGTTTCTTATATTGATTGTGTCTATTACATTTGTTCATCTTATGAAATGGAATCAGGCTGAGTTCAAAGAGTGGCTCAAGGTTCTTGCTACAGATTCCAAATTCACACACACACAGTGGAGCTAGCTACATGACCACTAACTTGCCAATTAAGCTACCATGCATGCTGGGTGTGAGTCAGTGTGGACCTCCCATGGACAGAAAAATTAAATAAGAACCTGCCAATAATAAATAGTAAAGAGCCAGAAAACATTTATTATTATATCACAACGAAGGTGCTGGAGAAAAATGCTGTGGGACACGTGCAAGGGAAAGATGTGCAGTACTTCATGAAGGACCATGAGGCCAAGAGGATGGGAGAGCAACTTTTGAATGGGGAAAGACAGCAAGTGATCAGAATGGAGTAAATATAGGTCCATAAATGAGTTTCTATATCATAAGTGCACATTTTGCTCTCAGAAAAATGAATGCAGCTGAATGCCGAATGCATGCATCATAAGGGTACAATCATCAGTCTTAATGAAAGTAACAATAATAAACCCTGTACTCTGGCTAGCTACCCACGTTAACTCTCTTAATTTCCTAACAGTAATCTCTCTCTTCTGCATATTCTAAAATATCTAAGCACCATCCGGAAAATGGAGAAAGTATGAGAAATTTTGTTTATCCTGTATTAGAAGTTGTATAGCATTGTGATTCTATGCGAATTAACTTGGTATAACAAACATCAATAAGATTACATATGGTCCGTGAAATTTGATATTTCTTTCGGGATAAAAGCGTATAGTAAATAAAAAGTACATGGTATCTTGTTTGTCAAGTCATAAAGTTCTCACTGCATTAAAACTCCGAAATAATGATGACTAAAAGATATTATAAGTTTATATTTGTTTGGTTGGAAAAATGGTGTGAAATAAAATTTCTTTGAGTGGATGAAAAATTACAATGGAATGATTCCGATTATAGAAGAGGGAAATAGCTGGTTCTCCTTTTTATTTAAGACTGGGCTCTTTATGTGGCGATGGAGAGTGATTCTTGTTCTCTGTTGACTGACCGAATGACAAGCTTCTCTTCGGGATACTCTTAAAAAGTAATCAGAAAGGAGCTCGGTTTTAACATTCTAAGTGTTTAAAATGCATTGATTTCTCCTTTTTTCCTGAACTTTTGAAAAAGCAAGAATATTTTAGTTTGAGAATTCTTGACTCTCAATCTTTAAAAGCCTCCTTCTCTTTCTGGCCTCCCAAAAGTCCTCCCTCCAGTCATAACTCTTGAGGCTATTTATAGGGAGTCAGGGGTATAATTGTCCCCTAAAATTCCTCCATAATAGGGATTAACTCTCCCATTACGTGGGGAGTTGATGATTCAGTAATAGGGTCAGTTATAACGAAAACGCGAGTCTCGCGATGGACGCGGACCTCGTGTTGTTTGTTGTAGACGCGGACGTCTCAGTCAGAACGCGGAGTTGCTCAGACTCGCGCTTGAAGTAGAGCGCGGAGTTACTCAAACTCGCGTGAGACGCAGAGTTACTCAGATCCACTTTTGAAGTGAGACATGGAGTTGCTCAGGCTCGCATGAGATGCGGAGTTACTTAGATCCGCATTTGAAGTGGGAAGTCGAGGTGCTTAAACTTGCATGAGACGCGGAGTTACTCAGACCCACGTTTGAAGTGGGACATGAAGTTGCTCAAACTCGCGTGAGATGCGGAGTTGCTCAGACCTGCGTTTGAAATGAGACACGGGTTCCTCAAACCCGCTTGAGATGCAGAGTTCCTCAGACCGCGTCTGAAATCTGCGTTTCTCTTTAGATGTGAGGTCCGCGTTTTAGATGAAACTATTGGCCCAGAGGACCTTCACCTTAGTTTTGATGATGACTAACTTATGAAGGTTAGTTTGCTAATAATCTTATGTTTATATAGTTTCAGATATTGATCAAGATCTTAGTAGGTGTTTAGATTTAACAAAAGATTCAAACACAATTTTAGAGCTGACACATGATGATTCAAGAGCTCGCGCATCAAGATCGCATCTAGCACTCGGTTGGAGTCAAGCTCTTTGAATCGAGTTGTCTTGAAGATGGAGATCGACAAGAAGACTTGCATCTAGGTTTGTTTATAGTGTTTAGATCTTGTTTAAGGATAGTTAGTTTTGATATGCTCAAGTTACACGCACGTCAAAAGTTTATTGGTTTCGGTTTAACCGTTTTTTATTTTCAAGAATATATATTATTTTCATGAATAGATAGAATCAAAAGAAGTCTACATGATTTTATGTATGTTGGATGTTTTCCATATACATTGATGATTCATGATGCTTAAAAACTTATTTTGATGTATCTCTAATTCTTGTGTTTCAAGTTTTGTTTTTAACAAAACTTAGTTTTAGATTTATTGTCAAAAACAAAGATATATCATTTACCATGTGTATTGGATTCTATCCATACACCCTATGCTTCAAAAGTGTTTCTATATCATGTTTTATATTTATACAAGTTTTTGAGAAATAGTTTATCATTTTGAAGTCTTCTCAAGAACTCTTGAAGACAAAAATAAAACGAGTTTTGAAAATACAGTTTTGGTTTCAACCTTAATTTCTAATACCTTAAAAATAGTTTAAATTGTTTGTAATATGAGTTGATCTTTGATAAAACATATTTATATTTCAAGTGCTTACATGAACTTATTTTGTAGTTTTTATGAGATTTTATAGGTATTTAAAAGACCAAGTTTTCAAATCCCAAAAACCAGCTTGAGATCACTGGCGGTCGACCGGCTCAGATCTCGATCGACCGGGCGGTCGACCGATGTGCACAAGATGTGCAAAAGGCTTTGGGCATTAGGTCGGTCGACCGTGCGTTCGACCAATCCGGAGAGCTTGCTCTCTGGATCTGGCCCCAGTCGACGGACCAGAGAGTTCACTCTCTGGTTCTGGCTGTAAGATCACCTAGAGGGGGGGTGAATAGGTGATGGCTACTCTAATGGTCACTTATGAACAAATAATGCGGAATTAAAACTAAGTTGACCAAATTAAACTTCTTTTAATTAAACACTTATGTATAACTCAAGAGTGTTGCCGAATTCCCCTTGCGAGGCTCTGGACAAGCTCCTCTAGATTCCCCTTGAATGGGTTGAGGTGCCGCGTTGGCTCTCTTGGTTGAATACTAGTGTTAACAACAATCCCAAGCAAGTATAGCAATTTAAGCACAAGGGTATATCAAGCATGTAAAGTAAAGACAATGAAAGTAATGCAAGATATAAAAGAGACAAAGAGAGAAAGAGAGCAAGAGTGAGCAATCGCAAACACAAAGGGTTTGTTTCGAGGTTCGAGCACACTTGCTCTACATCCCCGCCTTCGACACACGAAGGATTTCCACTATGCAAGATCCCACCGGATCTCTCCTCGGTGCCGCAACACCTACAAGCCCTCGGACTCTCTAGTCCCTTACACACCACAAGCCCACCGGCTCATCGAGGCCGCACCTCAAGCTACAAGTCCTCACTAGGACCCAACAACACCAAGTCCTCACTAGGACCCTCAATCAAACCGCGAACACAACCGTCCGCCTTCTCAAAGAACAAGAAATGATCTCTTGGTGATCTAAACACTTGATCACCAATTACAAACTCTCACTACAACTCTCCTATAGGATGAATAGCTCAATGGATGCTCAAGTGTAGTGTGAGAAAGCAAGGAAAGAATCTTTGGTGAAAAACACAAGAAATCTCTTTTACACTCTTTGATAAAACTCTCCTTTTAATTGGAAGTATTGACTCTAATTTTGTGGAGAAAAACCCTTCAGAAAGACTGGAAAAACTAGCTCTAAGGTCTCCAAAAATCTTGGCTTAAAACAATGACAAAACCCCCTTTTATAGAGGCCAGAAAAATCTGACCGTTGGGCTCTGTCAGAGCTACCGGTCGACCGGTCCGGTCGACCGGCAACGGTCAAAAATCCGACCGTTGCAGCCTCCGGTCGACCGGCCCGGTCGACCGCGCAACTGGAGAAGAGAGTTAACTCTCTGTCGGTCGACCGGCCCGGTCGACCGATAATTCCCGAGAGCAAAGCTCTCTGAAGCGGTCGACCGGCCCGGTCGACCGATCTCCAGTGCACACTGGCGTGCACGTCGTGCACGTCCGGTCGACCGACCCGGTCGACCGGCCTCTGTCAGTTCTGAAAAATCAGAACTGGCAGAACCAGAAAATAGGGATTAAGGATTGGTCTTTTGGCTTAATAAAATCCCAGAAATTCACAGTAAATCCAGAAAAATAGTTTCAATCAAAATAAAAACTGTTTTTTAAAAAAAAAATGTTTTTCTAAAACTTGTTTTTCCATAACTTCACAAAATACAAAAATAAGATATTTTGAACTTATAAAGCAAAGTGTGTATGGATATGATCCACCACACAATCAAGATGAAATATCTAGTTTTTGACATAAAGCACTAAACTTGTTTTGGTTAAAGGATATGTATATAAGAAATTACCAAAAACCAAATTGTATTTTATCACAAATAAAAATCTTTTCTTAACTAGGAAAATCTTTTATGAAAATCATTCTATCAAGAGTGTGTGTGATATAGACTTGAGCAATCCACCAACTATCTATCCTTTACATTTTTTCTAAAACAAAAACAAAATCTTATACCTAGACACAAGTCTTCATCTTCTTGAAGTCTTCCCTTGAAGTCTTCTCATCTTCTTGACTTGGTCCACATGCAATCCACCGAGCTCATCTCTAGATGTGGTCTTGATGCATAGGCTCGTGAATCGACCGGTGCTAGCTTCCAACTTGACATTTTATCCTTTGTTGAAGCTCCACACCTACTAAGATCTTGATAAGGAATCTGTCACTAATTAAACAAGATCATTAGCAAATATAACTACATGAGTTGATCATCATCAAAACTAGAGTGATAGGCCTTTGGCCAACAATCTCCCCCTTTTTGATGATGACAAAACTCATGACGTTATATATGCATGGATTAAAGTAAAGCTTCAAAGAAGCTCCCCCTTAACTCATGCATACAAAATAAATAATAAATATGATCATGAAGCACATGAATATGGATGCAAATATGAAGATGCAACAAGCATAAATCCTTTTACTCCTATTTGCATAAATCAAAAACACATATGCATAAATACAAATCTTAATTTCCCTTAAGTAGAAGGACAAATACTTCTCCCCCTTAAGCAAGGAAATCATGCATATATATCAAAACAAAAACACAAATACTTCTCCCCCTTTTGTCAATCATCAACAAAGGGTTCAAAGTAAAATCAAAGCAACAAATTTTCTCCCCCTTTATATCAAAAATAAGGAAGTCAAGGAGGGGCAATACAAATCAAAAATTTTGAATTTTTCTCATCAAAACAAAATCATTATTCTATTTTATCAAAACAAATTTTGAATTTTCTCTTTGATATCAAATAAAAAATATTGATACCATTTTAAAATCTAATGCATAAGCTTGAAAAATAAGATTTGAATTAAGCTTAGCATTAACAACACATGAAGAATTCGAACTAGTTACATGAGAGTGTTTATCAACTAGTACGAAATCCTTCTATCAAGGAATAAATCTAAGGATTTTCATGAAATAGCAATGAAACACAAAACACTCAAACACTCTAATCTGTAAAGTCCAAATAGTTTCAAAAGAAGTGAGTGTACTAATGTTATGTGAAACATGGCATCATGAAAATGGCAATAAGGTACAATATTCCTTAGAAAATCATAAACATCAAAATCATCTCACATTTTTTTATTAAATCATTGAAAACAAAATCTATATGTCAAGATATATGTATTTTTGGACAATACATGAAATATACATATATATCTCTTAAACTCAAGTGAGTCTATATGAATGGATTTGCATTGAAGGCAAAAGACTCAAGAGTATACATGTATATTTTAAGGTTTGACAAAATAAACATATACATGAAATGAAAGCACATGATCATAGCATAAATCCAAAAAGGGAATACAAGTTTACAATGTAACAATCATCAAAACTTAGGCTATACTAACACACCTAATGGGCACAAATAAGCATTTAAACCCAATCATATATAGATTTATTTGTGATCCATAATGTGTATAAGTATAAATCCAAGTGTTGACAAATGCTAACATTTAAACTAATATTCAAATCATGAAGCAAAAAAAAATTTTTTTTTTTTGAGAATACAAAAGAATTTATCCATATGATTAAAACAGGATCATGTGAATCAATTTGAAGAATAGATAACTAGTTTAAATGGATTTTTGACAAACTAGTTAAAGATTCTTCAAAAATACAAAGTCAAATGTTTTCCATGAATAATACTAAATACATAAAAGTTCAAGCACTCATAGTCCATAAAGCTCATAAATTATCTTTTATCATAAAAGATGAGTGTTCAAAGGTTATGTAAAAGGTATTTTCATGAAAATAGAAAGTGAAGCATGAATCTCATGAAAATCTTATTTTTCATCTTAAAACAAATTAACTCAAAATCATTTTCATAAAATAGCAATCTTCATGGTATATGTATGATTTATACAAATTTAACAATATGCATACATATCCCAAATATGAAAAGAGTCCAATATATATTGCATGAAGGCTAGAGACTCACGGGTATACATGTATATTTATTAGATTTGAATTAAACACACATATACATGAAGTAAATCATAAAAATGGCAAAACATGTATAAAGGAGAATCATCAAAACTAGTCTATACAAATACATAAAGTGATACAAGTGAGCATGAAGTCCAAATATTTAAGAATCAATTGTAGTTCACTATTTGTATATGTATACATACAAGTTGACAAATCTACATCTAAGCATGTAACTATCACATAAAGCACACAAAATCTTAAAACATGAACATGCTATGAATGATATTATGAACATAAAAGCATGTACATAAATAAAATAGGAGTTTAGAAATTGTTACCAACTCCAAAGCTCCTAGCATGGTGGTTGATCCACCAAAGCTCCTTGATAGCGATGCAACCCAAAAGTATGTCCATCATGTCCAAGTGCATCCACTACCAAGGTACCATCCCTCTCACGTTTGTGAGAGCCCTCACCTACATCACAAGCAAAAGGTGGGGGTTTTGGTACCCATATTTTCTTGGGTCCTTTGGGGTTAGCTTTATTATAAGGAACCCAAATCTTTTAGACATAGCAAAAATAAGTTATGCTTCTTATCAAAACAATATTTTGCTAAATGGCCTTTGCGACCACAATGTGTACAAGTGTACACCCTATCATGATGCTTATGAGTGTGATTGTGATCGTGATGTGCAACATAAGCATGAGCATGATGTGTATGTGCATGAGCATGGGGAACTTGTTTCTTTTGAAACAAGGATTCCAATCTAGTATGATTGAATGCACATGAGCTCAAATTAGAGCTCAAATTATCAATTTTATTTTTCAAATTTTCAATCTCATTAGTGGTGGCATGCAAAGCATGATGAGATGAAGAGACAATTTCTTTTTCTTTTGTGAAACAAAATCTTTTTCTTTTTCACAAATTTTTCTTTTCAAAGATTTATTTTCTTGAAAAACATCTTCCTTTTGTTTTCCACCAAATCAATCTTATTTTTCAAATCATATTTCCTTCACATAAAACATTCAATTTAGACATTAAGGAAATATTCTCATTTTTCAAATCTTCATTTTCTTTTTCTAAGCATGCCATTTTATTTTCTAAAGAATCTTTATCATTAAGCATGGCATCAAAATTCTTTTTCAAAATTTTATTATCTTTTTCTAAACATGCAATGTTACTTCTAAAAGAGTCATGTTCTACATGCATGCAATCAAGTTCCTTTTTCAAATTTTTATTTTTCTTTTTAATCATGTCATATTTTTCAAGCACAAGATGACAAAGGTAGCAAGCTCATCATATGACATGTCTACATCCTCATCATCGGATTCGGTGTTTACCTCAAGGGGTTATCCCCTTGGACCATATAGCATACGTTGGAGATGTCGCTTCCAACGTCCGAATCGCTCCCCGCATAGTATAGGTCCTTTTCGCCAAGGGAGGTGATGATGTTCCAAGCTACAAAAGCCGAATCAACGTTAGAAACCCTAGATAAATAATCATCATTTAGGGTTGACTTAATAGCATGAAGGGCTTTTGCATTAGCCTCAATGTTCTTACCATTTAAGCAATATTCTTTATTAGTTGTGGCAAGATATACACTAAGGCCAAGTCCTTTGAGGAACAAAGACATCTTAACCTTCCAAATTTGGATGTTAAGAATGTCAAGGTGGGGTGGTGACATGAAGTCCATAGTGTGTGTACAAAATATTGTGATTAGCCTAAAAGAGGATCTTTAACTCTTAGGTTGTTAGACCCAATATCAAGAGCACTAGCTCTGATACCAATTGTAAGATCACCTAGAGGGGGGGTGAATAGGTGATGGCTACTCTAATGGTCACTTATGAACAAATAATGCGGAATTAAAACTAGTTGACCAAATTAAACTTCTTTTAATTAAACACTTATGTATAACTCAAGAGTGTTGCCGAATTCCCCTTGCGAGGCTCTGGACAAGCTCCTCTAGATTCCCCTTGAATGGGTTGAGGTGCCGCGTTGCTCTCTTGGTTGAATACTAGTGTTAACAACAATCCCAAGCAAGTATAGCAATTTAAGCACAAGGGTATATCAAGCATGTAAAGTAAAGACAATGAAAGTAATACAAGATATAAAAGAGACAAAGAGAGAAAGAGAGCAAGAGTGAGCAATCGCAAACACAAAGGGTTTGTTTCGAGGTTCGAGCACACTTGCTCTACATCCCCGCCTTCGACACACGAAGGATTTCCACTATGCAAGATCCCACCGGATCTCTCCTCGGTGCCGCAACACCTACAAGCCCTCGGACTCTCTAGTCCCTTACACACCACAAGCCCACCGGCTCATCGAGGCCGCACCTCAAGCTACAAGTCCTCACTAGGACCCAACAACACCAAGTCCTCACTAGGACCCTCAATCAAACCGCGAACACAACCGTCCGCCTTCTCAAAGAACAAGAAATGATCTCTTGGTGATCTAAACACTTGATCACCAATTACAAACTCTCACTACAACTCTCCTATAGGATGAATAGCTCAATGGATGCTCAAGTGTAGTGTGAGAAAGCAAGGAAAGAATCTTTGGTGAAAAAACAAGAAAATCTCTTTTACACTCTTTGATAAAACTCTCCTTTTAATTGAAGTATTGACTCTAATTTTGTGGAGAAAACCCTTCAGAAAGACTGGGAAAAACTAGCTCTAAGGTCTCCAAAAATCTTGGCTTAAAACAATGACAAAAACCCCCTTTTATAGAGGCCAGAAAAATCTGACCGTTGGGCTCTGTCAGAGCTACCGGTCGACCGGTCGGTCGACCGGCAACGGTCAAAAATCCGACCGTTGCAGCCTCCGGTCGACCGGCCCGGTCGACCGCGCAACTGGAGAAGAGAGTTAACTCTCTGTCGGTCGACCGGCCCGGTCGACCGATAATTCCCGAGAGCAAAGCTCTCTGAAGCGGTCGACCGGCCCGGTCGACCGATCTCCAGTGCACACTGGCGTGCACGTCGTGCACGTCCGGTCGACCGACCCGGTCGACCGGCCTCTGTCAGTTCTGAAAAATCAGAACTGGCAGAACCAGAAAATAGGGATTAAGGATTGGTCTTTTGGCTTAATAAAATCCCAGAAATTCACAGTAAATCCAGAAAAATAGTTTCAATCAAAATAAAAACTGTTTTTTAAAAAAAAAATGTTTTTCTAAAACTTGTTTTTCCATAACTTCACAAAATACAAAAATAAGATATTTTGAACTTATAAAGCAAAGTGTGTATGGATATGATCCACCACACAATCAAGATGAAATATCTAGTTTTTGACATAAAGCACTAAACTTGTTTTGGTTAAAGGATATGTATATAAGAAATTACCAAAAACCAAATTGTATTTTATCACAAATAAAAATCTTTTCTTAACTAGGAAAATCTTTTATGAAAATCATTCTATCAAGAGTGTGTGTGATATAGACTTGAGCAATCCACCAACTATCTATCCTTTACATTTTTTCTAAAACAAAAACAAAATCTTATACCTAGACACAAGTCTTCATCTTCTTGAAGTCTTCCCTTGAAGTCTTCTCATCTTCTTGACTTGGTCCACATGCAATCCACCGAGCTCATCTCTAGATGTGGTCTTGATGCATAGGCTCGTGAATCGACCGGTGCTAGCTTCCAACTTGACATTTTATCCTTTGTTGAAGCTCCACACCTACTAAGATCTTGATAAGGAATCTGTCACTAATTAAACAAGATCATTAGCAAATATAACTACATGAGTTGATCATCATCAAAACTAGAGTGATAGGCCTTTGGGCCAACAATCTCCCCCTTTTTGATGATGACAAAACTCATGACGTTATATATGCATGGATTAAAGTAAAGCTTCAAAGAAGCTCCCCCTTAACTCATGCATACAAAATAAATAATAAATATGATCATGAAGCACATGAATATGGATGCAAATATGAAGATGCAACAAGCATAAATCCTTTTTACTCCTATTTGCATAAATCAAAACACATATGCATAAATACAAATCTTAATTTCCCTTAAGTAAGAAGGACAAATACTTCTCCCCTTAAGCAAGGAAATCATGCATATATATCAAAACAAAAACACAAATACTTCTCCCCCTTTTTGTCAATCATCAACAAAGGGTTCAAAGTAAAATCAAAGCAACAAATTTTCTCCCCCTTTATATCAAAAATAAGGAAGTCAAGGAGGGGCAATACAAATCAAAAATTTTGAATTTTTCTCATCAAAACAAAATCATTAATTCTATTTTATCAAAACAAATTTTGAATTTTCTCTTTGATATCAAATAAAAAATATTGATACCATTTTAAAATCTAATGCATAAGCTTGAAAAATAAGATTTGAATTAAGCTTAGCATTAACAACACATGAAGAATTCGAACTAGTTACATGAGAGTGTTTATCAACTAGTACGAAATCCTTCTATCAAGGAATAAATCTAAGGATTTTCATGAAATAGCAATGAAACACAAAACACTCAAACACTCTAATCTGTAAAGTCCAAATAGTTTCAAAAGAAGTGAGTGTACTAATGTTATGTGAAACATGGCATCATGAAAATGGCAATAAGGTACAATATTCCTTAGAAAATCATAAACATCAAAATCATCTCACATTTTTTTATTAAATCATTGAAAACAAAATCTATATGTCAAGATATATGTATTTTTGGACAATACATGAAATATACATATATATCTCTTAAACTCAAGTGAGTCTATATGAATGGATTTGCATTGAAGGCAAAAGACTCAAGAGTTATACATGTATATTTTAAGGTTTTGACAAAATAAACATATACATGAAATGAAAGCACATGATCATAGCATAAATCCAAAAAGGGAATACAAGTTTACAATGTAACAATCATCAAAACTTAGGCTATACTAACACACCTAATGGGCACAAATAAGCATTTAAACCCAATCATATATAGATTTATTTGTGATCCATAATGTGTATAAGTATAAATCCAAGTGTTGACAAATGCTAACATTTAAACTAATATTCAAATCATGAAGCAAAAATTTTTTTTTTTTTTGAGAATACAAAAGAATTTATCCATATGATTAAAAACAGGATCATGTGAATCAATTTGAAGAATAGATAACTAGTTTAAATGGATTTTTGACAAACTAGTTAAAGATTCTTCAAAAATACAAAGTCAAATGTTTTCCATGAATAATACTAAATACATAAAAGTTCAAGCACTCATAGTCCATAAAGCTCATAAATTATCTTTTATCATAAAAGATGAGTGTTTAAAGGTTATGTAAATGGTATTTTCATGAAAATAGAAAGTGAAGCATGAATCTCATGAAAATCTTATTTTTCATCTTAAAACAAATTAACTCAAAATCATTTTTCATAAAAATAGCAATCTTCATGGTATATGTATGATTTATACAAATTTAACAATATGCATACATATCCCAAATATGAAAAGAGTCCAATATATATTGCATGAAGGCTAGAGACTCACGGGTATACATGTATATTTATTAGATTTGAATTAAACACACATATACATGAAGTAAATCATAAAAATTGGCAAAACATGTATAAAGGAGAATCATCAAAACTAGTCTATACAAATACATAAAGTGGATACAAGTGAGCATGAAGTCCAAATATTTAAGAATCAATTGTAGTTCACTATTTGTATATGTATACATACAAGTTTGACAAATCTACATCTAAGCATGTAACTATCACATAAAGCACACAAAATCTTAAAACATGAACATGCTATGAATGATATTATGAACATAAAAGCATGTACATAAATAAAATAGGAGTTTAGAAATTGTTACCAACTCCAAAGCTCCTAGCATGGTGGTTGATCCACCAAAGCTCCTTGATAGCGATGCAACCCAAAAGTATGTCCATCATGTCCAAGTGCATCCACTACCAAGGTACCATCCCTCTCACGTTTTGTGAGAGCCCTCACCTACATCACAAGCAAAAGGTGGGGGTTTTGGTACCCATATTTTCTTGGGTCCTTTGGGGTTAGCTTTATTATAAGGAACCCAAAATCTTTTAGACATAGCAAAATATAAGTTATGCTTCTTATCAAAACAATATTTTGCTAAATGGCCTTTGCGACCACAATGTGTACAAGTGTACACCCTATCATGATGCTTATGAGTGTGATTGTGATCGTGATGTGCAACATAAGCATGAGCATGATGTGTATGTGCATGAGCATGGGGAACTTGTTTCTTTTGAAACAAGGATTCCAATCTAGTATGATTGAATGCACATGAGCTCAAATTAGAGCTCAAATTATCAATTTTATTTTTCAAATTTTCAATCTCATTAGTGGTGGCATGCAAAGCATGATGAGATGAAGAGACAATTTTCTTTTCTTTTGTGAAACAAAATCTTTTTCTTTTTCACAAATTTTTCTTTTCAAAGATTTATTTTCTTGAAAAACATCTTCCTTTTGTTTTTCCACCAAATCAATCTTATTTTTCAAAATCATATTTCCTTCACATAAAACATTCAATTTAGACATTAAGGAAATATTCTCATTTTTCAAATCTTCATTTTCTTTTTCTAAGCATGCCATTTTATTTTCTAAAGAATCTTTATCATTAAGCATGGCATCAAAATTCTTTTTCAAAATTTTATTATCTTTTTCTAAACATGCAATGTTACTTCTAAAAGAGTCATGTTCTACATGCATGCAATCAAGTTCCTTTTTCAAATTTTTATTTTTCTTTTTAATCATGTCATATTTTTCAAGCACAAGATGACAAAAGGTAGCAAGCTCATCATATGACATGTCTACATCCTCATCATCGGATTCGGTGTTTACCTCAAGGGGGTTATCCCCTTGGACCATATAGCATACGTTGGAGATGTCGCTTCCAACGTCCGAATCGCTCCCCGCATAGTATAGGTCCTTTTCGCCAAGGGAGGTGATGATGTTCCAAGCTACAAAGCCGAATCAACGTTAGAAACCCTAGATAAATAATCATCATTTAGGGTTGACTTAATAGCATGAAGGGCTTTTGCATTAGCCTCAATGTTCTTACCATTTAAGCAATATTCTTTATTAGTTGTGGCAAGATATACACTAAGGCCAAGTCCTTTGAGGAACAAAGACATCTTAACCTTCCAAATTTGGATGTTAAGAATGTCAAAGGTGGGTGGTGACATGAAGTCCATAGTGTGTGTACAAAATATTGTGATTAGCCTAAAAGAGGATCTTTAACTCTTAGGTTGTTAGACCCAATATCAAGAGCACTAGCTCTGATACCAATTGTAAGATCACCTAGAGGGGGGGTGAATAGGTGATGGCTACTCTAATGGTCACTTATGAACAAATAATGCGGAATTAAAACTAAGTTGACCAAATTAAACTTCTTTTAATTAAACACTTATGTATAACTCAAGAGTGTTGCCGAATTCCCCTTGCGAGGCTCTGGACAAGCTCCTCTAGATTCCCTTGAATGGGTTGAGGTGCCGCGTTGGCTCTCTTGGTTGAATACTAGTGTTAACAACAATCCCAAGCAAGTATAGCAATTTAAGCACAAGGGTATATCAAGCATGTAAAGTAAAGACAATGAAAGTAATGCAAGATATAAAAGAGACAAAGAGAGAAAGAGAGCAAGAGTGAGCAATCGCAAACACAAAGGGTTTGTTTCGAGGTTCGAGCACACTTGCTCTACATCCCCGCCTTCGACACACGAAGGATTTCCACTATGCAAGATCCCACCGGATCTCTCCTCGGTGCCGCAACACCTACAAGCCCTCGGACTCTCTAGTCCCTTACACACCACAAGCCCACCGCTCGTCGAGGCCGCACCTCAAGCTACAAGTCCTCACTAGGACCCAACAACACCAAGTCCTCACTAGGACCCTCAATCAAACCGCGAACACAACCGTCCGCCTTCTCAAAGAACAAGAAATGATCTCTTGGTGATCTAAACACTTGATCACCAATTACAAACTCTCACTACAACTCTCCTATAGGATGAATAGCTCAATGGATGCTCAAGTGTAGTGTGAGAAAGCAAGGAAAGAATCTTTGGTGAAAAACACAAGAAAATCTCTTTTACACTCTTTGATAAAACTCTCCTTTTAATTGGAAGTATTGACTCTAATTTTGTGGAGAAAAACCCTTCAGAAAGACTGGGAAAAACTAGCTCTAAGGTCTCCAAAAATCTTGGCTTAAAACAATGACAAAACCCCCTTTTATAGAGGCCAGAAAAATCTGACCGTTGGGCTCTGTCAGAGCTACCGGTCGACCGGTCCGGTTCGACCGGCAACGGTCAAAAATCCGACCGTTGCAGCCTCCGGTCGACCGGCCCGGTCGACCGCGCAACTGGAGAAGAGAGTTAACTCTCTGTCGGTCGACCGGCCCGGTCGACCGATAATTTCCGAGAGCAAAGCTCTCTGAAGCGGTCGACCGGCCCGGTCGTCGACCGATCTCCAGTGCACACTGGCGTGCACGTCGTGCACGTCCGGTCGACCGACCGGTCGACGGCCTCTGTCAGTTCTGAAAAATCAGAACTGGCAGAACCAGAAAATAGGGATTAAGGATTGGTCTTTTGGCTTAATAAAATCCCAGAAATTCACAGTAAATCCAGAAAAATAGTTTCAATCAAAATAAAAACTGTTTTTTAAAAAAAAAATGTTTTTCTAAAACTTGTTTTTCCATAACTTCACAAAATACAAAAAATAAGATATTTTGAACTTATAAAGCAAAGTGTGTATGGATATGATCCACCACACAATCAAGATGAAATATCTAGTTTTTGACATAAAGCACTAAACTTGTTTTGGTTAAAGGATATGTATATAAGAAATTACCAAAAACCAAATTGTATTTTATCACAAATAAAAATCTTTTCTTAACTAGGAAAATCTTTTATGAAAATCATTCTATCAAGAGTGTGTGTGATATAGACTTGAGCAATCCACCAACTATCTATCCTTTACATTTTTTCTAAAACAAAAACAAAATCTTATACCTAGACACAAGTCTTCATCTTCTTGAAGTCTTCCCTTGAAGTCTTCTCATCTTCTTGACTTGGTCCACATGCAATCCACCGAGCTCATCTCTAGATGTGGTCTTGATGCATAGGCTCGTGAATCGACGGTGCTAGCTTCCAACTTGACATTTTATCCTTTGTTGAAGCTCCACACCTACTAAGATCTTGATAAGGAATCTGTCACTAATTAAACAAGATCATTAGCAAATATAACTACATGAGTGATCATCATCAAAACTAGAGTGATAGGCCTTTGGGCCAACAATCTCCCCCTTTTGATGATGACAAAACTCATGACGTTATATATGCATGGATTAAAGTAAAGCTTCAAAGAAGCTCCCCCTTAACTCATGCATACAAAATAAATAATAAATATGATCATGAAGCACATGAATATGGATGCAAATATGAAGATGCAACAAGCATAAATCCTTTTTACTCCTATTTGCATAAATCAAAACACATATGCATAAATACAAATCTTAATTTCCCTTAAGTAAGAAGGACAAATACTTCTCCCCCTTAAGCAAGGAAATCATGCATATATATCAAAACAAAAACACAAATACTTCTCCCCCTTTTTGTCAATCATCAACAAAGGGTTCAAAGTAAAATCAAAGCAACAAATTTTCTCCCCCTTTATATCAAAAATAAGGAAGTCAAGGAGGGGCAATACAAATCAAAAATTTTGAATTTTTCTCATCAAAACAAAATCATTAATTCTATTTTATCAAAACAAATTTTGAATTTTCTCTTTGATATCAAATAAAAATATTGATACCATTTTAAAATCTAATGCATAAGCTTGAAAAATAAGATTTGAATTAAGCTTAGCATTAACAACACATGAAGAATTCGAACTAGTTACATGAGAGTGTTATCAACTAGTACGAAATCCTTCTATCAAGGAATAAATCTAAGGATTTCATGAAATAGCAATGAAACACAAAACACTCAAACACTCTAATCTGTAAAGTCCAAATAGTTTCAAAAGAAGTGAGTGTACTAATGTTATGTGAAACATGGCATCATGAAAATGGCAATAAGGTACAATATTCCTTAGAAAATCATAAACATCAAAATCATCTCACATTTTTTTATTAAATCATTGAAAACAAAATCTATATGTCAAGATATATGTATTTTGGACAATACATGAAATATACATATATATCTCTTAAACTCAAGTGAGTCTATATGAATGGATTTGCATTGAAGGCAAAAGACTCAAGAGTTATACATGTATATTTTAAGGTTTTGACAAAATAAACATATACATGAAATGAAAGCACATGATCATAGCATAAATCCAAAAAGGGAATACAAGTTTACAATGTAACAATCATCAAAACTTAGGCTATACTAACACACCTAATGGGCACAAATAAGCATTTAAACCCAATCATATATAGATTTATTTGTGATCCATAATGTGTATAAGTATAAATCCAAGTGTTGACAAATGCTAACATTTAAACTAATATTCAAATCATGAAGCAAAAAAAAATTTTTTTTTTTGAGAATACAAAAGAATTTATCCATATGATTAAAAACAGGATCATGTGAATCAATTTGAAGAATAGATAACTAGTTTAAATGGATTTTTGACAAACTAGTTAAAGATTCTTCAAAAATACAAAGTCAAATGTTTTCCATGAATAATACTAAATACATAAAAGTTCAAGCACTCATAGTCCATAAAGCTCATAAATTATCTTTTATCATAAAAGATGAGTGTTCAAAGGTTATGTAAATGGTATTTTCATGAAAATAGAAAGTGAAGCATGAATCTCATGAAAATCTTATTTTTCATCTTAAAACAAATTAACTCAAAATCATTTTTCATAAAAATAGCAATCTTCATGGTATATGTATGATTTATACAAATTTAACAATATGCATACATATCCCAAATATGAAAAGAGTCCAATATATATTGCATGAAGGCTAGAGACTCACGGGTATACATGTATATTTATTAGATTTGAATTAAACACACATATACATGAAGTAAATCATAAAAATTGGCAAAACATGTATAAAGGAGAATCATCAAAACTAGTCTATACAAATACATAAAGTGGATACAAGTGAGCATGAAGTCCAAATATTTAAGAATCAATTGTAGTTCACTATTTGTATATGTATACATACAAGTTTGACAAATCTACATCTAAGCATGTAACTATCACATAAAGCACACAAAATCTTAAAACATGAACATGCTATGAATGATATTATGAACATAAAAGCATGTACATAAATAAAATAGGAGTTTAGAAATTGTTACCAACTCCAAAGCTCCTAGCATGGTGGTTGATCCACCAAAGCTCCTTGATAGCGATGCAACCCAAAAGTATGTCCATCATGTCCAAGTGCATCCACTACCAAGGTACCATCCCTCTCACGTTTTGTGAGAGCCCTCACCTACATCACAAGCAAAAGGTGGGGGTTTTGGTACCCATATTTTCTTGGGTCCTTTGGGTTAGCTTTATTATAAGGAACCCAAAATCTTTTAGACATAGCAAAATATAAGTTATGCTTCTTATCAAAACAATATTTTGCTAAATGGCCTTTGCGACCACAATGTGTACAAGTGTACACCCTATCATGATGCTTATGAGTGTGATTGTGATCGTGATGTGCAACATAAGCATGAGCATGATGTGTATGTGCATGAGCATGGGGAACTTGTTTCTTTTGAAACAAGGATTCCAATCTAGTATGATTGAATGCACATGAGCTCAAATTAGAGCTCAAATTATCAATTTTATTTTTCAAATTTTCAATCTCATTAGTGGTGGCATGCAAAGCATGATGAGATGAAGAGACAATTTTCTTTTTCTTTGTGAAACAAAATCTTTTTCTTTTTCACAAATTTTTCTTTTCAAAGATTTATTTTCTTGAAAAACATCTTCCTTTTGTTTTTCCACCAAATCAATCTTATTTTTCAAAATCATATTTCCTTCACATAAAACATTCAATTTAGACATTAAGGAAATATTCTCATTTTTCAAATCTTCATTTTCTTTTTCTAAGCATGCCATTTTATTTTCTAAAGAATCTTTATCATTAAGCATGGCATCAAAATTCTTTTTCAAAATTTTATTATCTTTTTCTAAACATGCAATGTTACTTCTAAAAGAGTCATGTTCTACATGCATGCAATCAAGTTCCTTTTTCAAATTTTTATTTTTCTTTTTAATCATGTCATATTTTTCAAGCACAAGATGACAAAAGTAGCAAGCTCATCATATGACATGTCTACATCCTCATCATCGGATTCGGTGTTTACCTCAAGGGGGTTATCCCCTTGGACCATATAGCATACGTTGGAGATGTCGCTTCCAACGTCCGAATCGCTCCCCGCATAGTATAGGTCCTTTTCGCCAAGGGAGGTGATGATGTTCCAAGCTACAAAAGCCGAATCAACGTTAGAAACCCTAGATAAATAATCATCATTTAGGGTTGACTTAATAGCATGAAGGGCTTTTGCATTAGCCTCAATGTTCTTACCATTTAAGCAATATTCTTTATTAGTTGTGGCAAGATATACACTAAGGCCAAGTCCTTTGAGGAACAAAGACATCTTAACCTTCCAAATTTGGATGTTAAGAATGTCAAAGGTGGGTGGTGACATGAAGTCCATAGTGTGTGTACAAAATATTGTGATTAGCCTAAAAGAGGATCTTTAACTCTTAGGTTGTTAGACCCAATATCAAGAGCACTAGCTCTGATACCAATTGTAAGATCACCTAGAGGGGGGGTGAATAGGTGATGGCTACTCTAATGGTCACTTATGAACAAATAATGCGGAACTAAAACTAAGTTGACCAAATTAAACTTCTTTTAATTAAACACTTATGTATAACTCAAGAGTGTTGCCGAATTCCCTTGCGAGGCTCTGGACAAGCTCCTCTAGATTCCCCTTGAATGGGTTGAGGTGCCGCGTTGGCTCTCTTGGTTGAATACTAGTGTTAACAACAATCCCAAGCAAGTATAGCAATTTAAGCACAAGGGTATATCAAGCATGTAAAGTAAAGACAATGAAAGTAATGCAAGATATAAAAGAGACAAAGAGAGAAAGAGAGCAAGAGTGAGCAATCGCAAACACAAAGGGTTTGTTTCGAGGTTCGAGCACACTTGCTCTACATCCCCGCCTTCGACACACGAAGGATTTCCACTATGCAAGATCCCACCGGATCTCTCCTCGGTGCCGCAACACCTACAAGCCCTCGGACTCTCTAGTCCCTTACACACCACAAGCCCACCGGCTCGTCGAGGCCGCACCTCAAGCTACAAGTCCTCACTAGGACCCAACAACACCAAGTCCTCACTAGGACCCTCAATCAAACCGCGAACACAACCGTCCGCCTTCTCAAGAACAAGAAATGATCTCTTGGTGATCTAAACACTTGATCACCAATTACAAACTCTCACTACAACTCTCCTATAGGATGAATAGCTCAATGGATGCTCAAGTGTAGTGTGAGAAAGCAAGGAAAGAATCTTTGGTGAAAAACACAAGAAAATCTCTTTTACACTCTTTGATAAAACTCTCCTTTTAATTGGAAGTATTGACTCTAATTTTGTGGAGAAAAACCCTTCAGAAAGACTGGGAAAAACTAGCTCTAAGGTCTCCAAAAATCTTGGCTTAAAACAATGACAAAACCCCCTTTTATAGAGGCCAGAAAAATCTGACCGTTGGGCTCTGTCAGAGCTACCGGTCGACCGGTCCGGTCGACCGGCAACGGTCAAAAATCCGACCGTTGCAGCCTCCGGTCGACCGGCCCGGTCGACCGCGCAACTGGAGAAGAGAGTTAACTCTCTGTCGGTCGACCGGCCCGGTCGACCGATAATTCCCGAGAGCAAAGCTCTCTGAAGCGGTCGACCGGCCCGGTCGACCGATCTCCAGTGCACACTGGCGTGCACGTCGTGCACGTCCGGTCGACCGACCCGGTCGACCGGCCTCTGTCAGTTCTGAAAAATCAGAACTGGCAGAACCAGAAAATAGGGATTAAGGATTGGTCTTTTGGCTTAATAAAATCCCAGAAATTCACAGTAAATCCAGAAAAATAGTTTCAATCAAAATAAAAACTGTTTTTTAAAAAAAAATGTTTTTCTAAAACTTGTTTTTCCATAACTTCACAAATACAAAAATAAGATATTTTGAACTTATAAAGCAAAGTGTGTATGGATATGATCCACCACACAATCAAGATGAAATATCTAGTTTTTGACATAAAGCACTAAACTTGTTTTGGTTAAAGGATATGTATATAAGAAATTACCAAAAACCAAATTGTATTTTATCACAAATAAAAATCTTTTCTTAACTAGGAAAATCTTTTATGAAAATCATTCTATCAAGAGTGTGTGTGATATAGACTTGAGCAATCCACCAACTATCTATCCTTTACATTTTTTCTAAAACAAAAACAAAATCTTATACCTAGACACAAGTCTTCATCTTCTTGAAGTCTTCCCTTGAAGTCTTCTCATCTTCTTGACTTGGTCCACATGCAATCCACCGAGCTCATCTCTAGATGTGGTCTTGATGCATAGGCTCGTGAATCGACCGGTGCTAGCTTCCAACTTGACATTTTATCCTTTGTTGAAGCTCCACACCTACTAAGATCTTGATAAGGAATCTGTCACTAATTAAACAAGATCATTAGCAAATATAACTACATGAGTTGATCATCATCAAAACTAGAGTGATAGGCCTTTGGGCCAACAATCTCCCCTTTTTGATGATGACAAAACTCATGACGTTATATATGCATGGATTAAAGTAAAGCTTCAAAGAAGCTCCCCCTTAACTCATGCATACAAAATAAATAATAAATATGATCATGAAGCACATGAATATGGATGCAAATATGAAGATGCAACAAGCATAAATCCTTTTTACTCCTATTTGCATAAATCAAAACACATATGCATAAATACAAATCTTAATTTCCCTTAAGTAAGAAGGACAAATACTTCTCCCCCTTAAGCAAGGAAATCATGCATATATATCAAAACAAAAACACAAATACTTCTCCCCCTTTTTGTCAATCATCAACAAAGGGTTCAAAGTAAAATCAAAGCAACAAATTTTCTCCCCCTTTATATCAAAAATAAGGAAGTCAAGGAGGGGCAATACAAATCAAAAATTTTGAATTTTTCTCATCAAAACAAAATCATTAATTCTATTTTATCAAAACAAATTTTGAATTTTCTCTTTGATATCAAATAAAAAATATTGATACCATTTTAAAATCTAATGCATAAGCTTGAAAAATAAGATTTGAATTAAGCTTAGCATTAACAACACATGAAGAATTCGAACTAGTTACATGAGAGTGTTTATCAACTAGTACGAAATCCTTCTATCAAGGAATAAATCTAAGGATTTTCATGAAATAGCAATGAAACACAAAACACTCAAACACTCTAATCTGTAAAGTCCAAATAGTTTCAAAAGAAGTGAGTGTACTAATGTTATGTGAAACATGGCATCATGAAAATGGCAATAAGGTACAATATTCCTTAGAAAATCATAAACATCAAAATCATCTCACATTTTTTTATTAAATCATTGAAAACAAAATCTATATGTCAAGATATATGTATTTTTGGACAATACATGAAATATACATATATATCTCTTAAACTCAAGTGAGTCTATATGAATGGATTTGCATTGAAGGCAAAAGACTCAAGAGTTATACATGTATATTTTAAGGTTTTGACAAAATAAACATATACATGAAATGAAAGCACATGATCATAGCATAAATCCAAAAAGGGAATACAAGTTTACAATGTAACAATCATCAAAACTTAGGCTATACTAACACACCTAATGGGCACAAATAAGCATTTAAACCCAATCATATATAGATTTATTTGTGATCCATAATGTGTATAAGTATAAATCCAAGTGTTGACAAATGCTAACATTTAAACTAATATTCAAATCATGAAGCAAAAAAAATTTTTTTTTTTTGAGAATACAAAAGAATTTATCCATATGATTAAAAACAGGATCATGTGAATCAATTTGAAGAATAGATAACTAGTTTAAATGGATTTTTGACAAACTAGTTAAAGATTCTTCAAAAATACAAAGTCAAATGTTTTCCATGAATAATACTAAATACATAAAAGTTCAAGCACTCATAGTCCATAAAGCTCATAAATTATCTTTTATCATAAAAGATGAGTGTTCAAAGGTTATGTAAATGGTATTTTCATGAAAATAGAAAGTGAAGCATGAATCTCATGAAAATCTTATTTTTCATCTTAAAACAAATTAACTCAAAATCATTTTTCATAAAAATAGCAATCTTCATGGTATATGTATGATTTATACAAATTTAACAATATGCATACATATCCCAAATATGAAAAGAGTCCAATATATATTGCATGAAGGCTAGAGACTCACGGGTATACATGTATATTTATTAGATTTGAATTAAACACACATATACATGAAGTAAATCATAAAAATTGGCAAAACATGTATAAAGGAGAATCATCAAAACTAGTCTATACAAATACATAAAGTGGATACAAGTGAGCATGAAGTCCAAATATTTAAGAATCAATTGTAGTTCACTATTTGTATATGTATACATACAAGTTTGACAAATCTACATCTAAGCATGTAACTATCACATAAAGCACACAAAATCTTAAAACATGAACATGCTATGAATGATATTATGAACATAAAAGCATGTACATAAATAAAATAGGAGTTTAGAAATTGTTACCAACTCCAAAGCTCCTAGCATGGTGGTTGATCCACCAAAGCTCCTTGATAGCGATGCAACCCAAAAGTATGTCCATCATGTCCAAGTGCATCCACTACCAAGGTACCATCCCTCTCACGTTTTGTGAGAGCCCTCACCTACATCACAAGCAAAAGGTGGGGGTTTTGGTACCCATATTTTCTTGGGTCCTTTGGGGTTAGCTTTATTATAAGGAACCCAAAATCTTTTAGACATAGCAAAATATAAGTTATGCTTCTTATCAAAACAATATTTTGCTAAATGGCCTTTGCGACCACAATGTGTACAAGTGTACACCCTATCATGATGCTTATGAGTGTGATTGTGATCGTGATGTGCAACATAAGCATGAGCATGATGTGTATGTGCATGAGCATGGGGAACTTGTTTCTTTTGAAACAAGGATTCCAATCTAGTATGATTGAATGCACATGAGCTCAAATTAGAGCTCAATTATCAATTTTATTTTTCAAATTTTCAATCTCATTAGTGGTGGCATGCAAAGCATGATGAGATGAAGAGACAATTTTCTTTTTCTTTTGTGAAACAAAATCTTTTTCTTTTTCACAAATTTTTCTTTTCAAAGATTTATTTTCTTGAAAAACATCTTCCTTTTGTTTTTCCACCAAATCAATCTTATTTTTCAAAATCATATTTCCTTCACATAAAACATTCAATTTAGACATTAAGGAAATATTCTCATTTTTCAAATCTTCATTTTCTTTTTCTAAGCATGCCATTTTATTTTCTAAAGAATCTTTATCATTAAGCATGGCATCAAAATTCTTTTTCAAAATTTTATTATCTTTTTCTAAACATGCAATGTTACTTCTAAAAGAGTCATGTTCTACATGCATGCAATCAAGTTCCTTTTTCAAATTTTTATTTTTCTTTTTAATCATGTCATATTTTTCAAGCACAAGATGACAAAAGGTAGCAAGCTCATCATATGACATGTCTACATCCTCATCATCGGATTCGGTGTTTACCTCAAGGGGGTTATCCCCTTGGACCATATAGCATACGTTGGAGATGTCGCTTCCAACGTCCGAATCGCTCCCCGCATAGTATAGGTCCTTTTCGCCAAGGGAGGTGATGATGTTCCAAGCTACAAAAGCCGAATCAACGTTAGAAACCCTAGATAAATAATCATCATTTAGGGTTGACTTAATAGCATGAAGGGCTTTTGCATTAGCCTCAATGTTCTTACCATTTAAGCAATATTCTTTATTAGTTGTGGCAAGATATACACTAAGGCCAAGTCCTTTGAGGAACAAAGACATCTTAACCTTCCAAATTTGGATGTTAAGAATGTCAAAGGTGGGTGGTGACATGAAGTCCATAGTGTGTGTACAAAATATTGTGATTAGCCTAAAAGAGGATCTTTAACTCTTAGGTTGTTAGACCCAATATCAAGAGCACTAGCTCTGATACCAATTGTAAGATCACCTAGAGGGGGGGTGAATAGGTGATGGCTACTCTAATGGTCACTTATGAACAAATAATGCGGAATTAAAACTAAGTTGACCAAATTAAACTTCTTTTAATTAAACACTTATGTATAACTCAAGAGTGTTGCCGAATTCCCCTTGCGAGGCTCTGGACAAGCTCCTCTAGATTCCCCTTGAATGGGTTGAGGTGCCGCGTTGGCTCTCTTGGTTGAATACTAGTGTTAACAACAATCCCAAGCAAGTATAGCAATTTAAGCACAAGGGTATATCAAGCATGTAAAGTAAAGACAATGAAAGTAATGCAAGATATAAAAGAGACAAAGAGAGAAAGAGAGCAAGAGTGAGCAATCGCAAACACAAAGGGTTTGTTTCGAGGTTCGAGCACACTTGCTCTACATCCCCGCCTTCGACACACGAAGGATTTCCACTATGCAAGATCCCACCGGATCTCTCCTCGGTGCCGCAACACCTACAAGCCCTCGGACTCTCTAGTCCCTTACACACCACAAGCCCACCGGCTCGTCGAGGCCGCACCTCAAGCTACAAGTCCTCACTAGGACCCAACAACACCAAGTCCTCACTAGGACCCTCAATCAAACCGCGAACACAACCGTCCGCCTTCTCAAAGAACAAGAAATGATCTCTTGGTGATCTAAACACTTGATCACCAATTACAAACTCTCACTACAACTCTCCTATAGGATGAATAGCTCAATGGATGCTCAAGTGTAGTGTGAGAAAGTAAGGAAAGAATCTTTGGTGAAAAACACAAGAAAATCTCTTTTACACTCTTTGATAAAACTCTCCTTTTAATTGGAAGTATTGACTCTAATTTTGTGGAGAAAAACCCTTCAGAAAGACTGGAAAAAACTAGCTCTAAGGTCTCCAAAAATCTTGGCTTAAAACAATGACAAAACCCCCTTTTATAGAGGCCAGAAAAATCTGACCGTTGGGCTCTGTCAGAGCTACCGGTCGACCGGTCCGGTCGACCGGCAACGGTCAAAAATCCGACCGTTGCAGCCTCCGGTCGACCGGCCCGGTCGACCGCGCAACTGGAGAAGAGAGTTAACTCTCTGTCGGTCGACCGGCCCGGTCGACCGATAATTCCCGAGAGCAAAGCTCTCTGAAGCGGTCGACCGGCCCGGTCGACCGATCTCCAGTGCACACTGGCGTGCACGTCGTGCACGTCCGGTCGACCGACCCGGTCGACCGGCCTCTGTCAGTTCTGAAAAATCAGAACTGGCAGAACCAGAAAATAGGGATTAAGGATTGGTCTTTTGGTTTAATAAAATCCCAGAAATTCACAGTAAATCCAGAAAAATAGTTTCAATCAAAATAAAAACTGTTTTTTAAAAAAAAAATGTTTTTCTAAAACTTGTTTTTCCATAACTTCACAAAATACAAAAATAAGATATTTTGAACTTATAAAGCAAAGTGTGTATGGATATGATCCACCACACAATCAAGATGAAATATCTAGTTTTTGACATAAAGCACTAAACTTGTTTTGGTTAAAGGATATGTATATAAGAAATTACCAAAAACCAAATTGTATTTTATCACAAATAAAAATCTTTTCTTAACTAGGAAAATCTTTTATGAAAATCATTCTATCAAGAGTGTGTGTGATATAGACTTGAGCAATCCACCAACTATCTATCCTTTACATTTTTTCTAAAACAAAAACAAAATCTTATACCTAGACACAAGTCTTCATCTTCTTGAAGTCTTCCCTTGAAGTCTTCTCATCTTCTTGACTTGGTCCACATGCAATCCACCGAGCTCATCTCTAGATGTGGTCTTGATGCATAGGCTCGTGAATCGACCGGTGCTAGCTTCCAACTTGACATTTTATCCTTTGTTGAAGCTCCACACCTACTAAGATCTTGATAAGGAATCTGTCACTAATTAAACAAGATCATTAGCAAATATAACTACATGAGTTGATCATCATCAAAACTAGAGTGATAGGCCTTTGGGCCAACAATCTCCCCCTTTTTGATGATGACAAAACTCATGACGTTATATATGCATGGATTAAAGTAAAGCTTCAAAGAAGCTCCCCCTTAACTCATGCATACAAAATAAATAATAAATATGATCATGAAGCACATGAATATGGATGCAAATATGAAGATGCAACAAGCATAAATCCTTTTTACTCCTATTTGCATAAATCAAAACACATATGCATAAATACAAATCTTAATTTCCCTTAAGTAAGAAGGACAAATACTTCTCCCCCTTAAGCAAGGAAATCATGCATATATATCAAAACAAAAACACAAATACTTCTCCCCCTTTTTGTCAATCATCAACAAAGGGTTCAAAGTAAAATCAAAGCAACAAATTTTCTCCCCCTTTATATCAAAAATAAGGAAGTCAAGGAGGGGCAATACAAATCAAAAATTTTGAATTTTTCTCATCAAAACAAAATCATTAATTCTATTTTATCAAAACAAATTTTGAATTTTCTCTTTGATATCAAATAAAAAATATGATACCATTTTAAAATCTAATGCATAAGCTTGAAAAATAAGATTTGAATTAAGCTTAGCATTAACAACACATGAAGAATTCGAACTAGTTACATGAGAGTGTTTATCAACTAGTACGAAATCCTTCTATCAAGGAATAAATCTAAGGATTTTCATGAAATAGCAATGAAACACAAAACACTCAAACACTCTAATCTGTAAAGTCCAAATAGTTTCAAAAGAAGTGAGTGTACTAATGTTATGTGAAACATGGCATCATGAAAATGGCAATAAGGTACAATATTCCTTAGAAAATCATAAACATCAAAATCATCTCACATTTTTTTATTAAATCATTGAAAACAAAATCTATATGTCAAGATATATGTATTTTTGGACAATACATGAAATATACATATATATCTCTTAAACTCAAGTGAGTCTATATGAATGGATTTGCATTGAAGGCAAAAGACTCAAGAGTTATACATGTATATTTTAAGGTTTTGACAAAATAAACATATACATGAAATGAAAGCACATGATCATAGCATAAATCCAAAAAGGGAATACAAGTTTACAATGTAACAATCATCAAAACTTAGGCTATACTAACACACCTAATGGGCACAAATAAGCATTTAAACCCAATCATATATAGATTTATTTGTGATCCATAATGTGTATAAGTATAAATCCAAGTGTTGACAAATGCTAACATTTAAACTAATATTAAAATCATGAAGCAAAAAATTTTTTTTTTTTTGAGAATACAAAAGAATTTATCCATATGATTAAAAACAGGATCATGTGAATCAATTTGAAGAATAGATAACTAGTTTAAATGGATTTTTGACAAACTAGTTAAAGATTCTTCAAAAATACAAAGTCAAATGTTTTCCATGAATAATACTAAATACATAAAAGTTCAAGCACTCATAGTCCATAAAGCTCATAAATTATCTTTTATCATAAAAGATGAGTGTTCAAAGGTTATGTAAATGGTATTTTCATGAAAATAGAAAGTGAAGCATGAATCTCATGAAAATCTTATTTTTCATCTTAAAACAAATTAACTCAAAATCATTTTTCATAAAAATAGCAATCTTCATGGTATATGTATGATTTATACAAATTTAACAATATGCATACATATCCCAAATATGAAAAGAGTCCAATATATATTGCATGAAGGCTAGAGACTCACGGGTATACATGTATATTTATTAGATTTGAATTAAACACACATATACATGAAGTAAATCATAAAATTGGCAAAACATGTATAAAGGAGAATCATCAAAACTAGTCTATACAAATACATAAAGTGGATACAAGTGAGCATGAAGTCCAAATATTTAAGAATCAATTGTAGTTCACTATTTGTATATGTATACATACAAGTTTGACAAATCTACATCTAAGCATGTAACTATCACATAAAGCACACAAAATCTTAAAACATGAACATGCTATGAATGATATTATGAACATAAAAGCATGTACATAAATAAAATCGGAGTTTAGAAATTGTTACCAACTCCAAAGCTCCTAGCATGGTGGTTGATCCACCAAAGCTCCTTGATAGCGATGCAACCCAAAAGTATGTCCATCATGTCCAAGTGCATCCACTACCAAGGTACCATCCCTCTCACGTTTTGTGAGAGCCCTCACCTACATCACAAGCAAAAGGTGGGGGTTTTGGTACCCATATTTTCTTGGGTCCTTTAGGGTTAGCTTTATTATAAGGAACCCAAAATCTTTTAGACATAGCAAAATATAAGTTATGCTTCTTATCAAAACAATATTTTGCTAAATGGCCTTTGCGACCACAATGTGTACAAGTGTACACCCTATCATGATGCTTATGAGTGTGATTGTGATCGTGATGTGCAACATAAGCATGAGCATGATGTGTATGTGCATGAGCATGGGGAACTTGTTTCTTTTGAAACAAGGATTCCAATCTAGTATGATTGAATGCACATGAGCTCAAATTAGAGCTCAAATTATCAATTTTATTTTTCAAATTTTCAATCTCATTAGTGGTGGCATGCAAAGCATGATGAGATGAAGAGACAATTTTCTTTTCTTTTGTGAAACAAAATCTTTTTCTTTTTCACAAATTTTTCTTTTCAAAGATTTATTTTCTTGAAAAACATCTTCCTTTTGTTTTTCCACCAAATCAATCTTATTTTTCAAAATCATATTTCCTTCACATAAAACATTCAATTTAGACATTAAGGAAATATTCTCATTTTTCAAATCTTCATTTTCTTTTTCTAAGCATGCCATTTTATTTTCTAAAGAATCTTTATCATTAAGCATGGCATCAAAATTCTTTTTCAAAATTTTATTATCTTTTTCTAAACATGCAATGTTACTTCTAAAAGAGTCATGTTCTACATGCATGCAATCAAGTTCCTTTTTCAAATTTTTATTTTTCTTTTTAATCATGTCATATTTTTCAAGCACAAGATGACAAAAGGTAGCAAGCTCATCATATGACATGTCTACATCCTCATCATCGGATTCGGTGTTTACCTCAAGGGGGTTATCCCCTTGGACCATATAGCATACGTTGGAGATGTCGCTTCCAACGTCCGAATCGCTCCCCGCATAGTATAGGTCCTTTTCGCCAAGGGAGGTGATGATGTTCCAAGCTACAAAAGCCGAATCAACGTTAGAAACCCTAGATAAATAATCATCATTTAGGGTTGACTTAATAGCATGAAGGGCTTTTGCATTAGCCTCAATGTTCTTACCATTTAAGCAATATTCTTTATTAGTTGTGGCAAGATATACACTAAGGCCAAGTCCTTTGAGGAACAAAGACATCTTAACCTTCCAAATTTGGATGTTAAGAATGTCAAAGGTGGGTGGTGACATGAAGTCCATAGTGTGTGTACAAAATATTGTGATTAGCCTAAAAGAGGATCTTTAACTCTTAGGTTGTTAGACCCAATATCAAGAGCACTAGCTCTGATACCAATTGTAAGATCACCTAGAGGGGGGGTGAATAGGTGATGGCTACTCTAATGGTCACTTATGAACAAATAATGCGTAACTAAAACTAAGTTGACCAAATTAAACTTCTTTTAATTAAACACTTATGTATAACTCAAGAGTGTTGCCGAATTCCCCTTGCGAGGCTCTGGACAAGCTCCTCTAGATTCCCCTTGAATGGGTTGAGGTGCCGCGTTGGCTCTCTTGGTTGAATACTAGTGTTAACAACAATCCCAAGCAAGTATAGCAATTTAAGCACAAGGGTATATCAAGCATGTAAAGTAAAGACAATGAAAGTAATGCAAGATATAAAAGAGACAAAGAGAGAAAGAGAGCAAGAGTGAGCAATCGCAAACACAAAGGGTTTGTTTCGAGGTTCGAGCACACTTGCTCTACATCCCCGCCTTCGACACACGAAGGATTTCCACTATGCAAGATCCCACCGGATCTCTCCTCGGTGCCGCAACACCTACAAGCCCTCGGACTCTCTAGTCCCTTACACACCACAAGCCCACCGGCTCGTCGAGGCCGCACCTCAAGCTACAAGTCCTCACTAGGACCCAACAACACCAAGTCCTCACTAGGACCCTCAATCAAACCGCGAACACAACCGTCCGCCTTCTCAAAGAACAAGAAATGATCTCTTGGTGATCTAAACACTTGATCACCAATTACAAACTCTCACTACAACTCTCCTATAGGATGAATAGCTCAATGGATGCTCAAGTGTAGTGTGAGAAAGCAAGGAAAGAATCTTTGGTGAAAAACACAAGAAAATCTCTTTTACACTCTTTGATAAAACTCTCCTTTTAATTGGAAGTATTGACTCTAATTTTGTGGAGAAAAACCCTTCAGAAAGACTGGGAAAAACTAGCTCTAAGGTCTCCAAAAATCTTGGCTTAAAACAATGACAAAACCCCCTTTTATAGGGCCAGAAAAATCTGACCGTTGGGCTCTGTCAGAGCTACCGGTCGACCGGTCCGGTCGACCGGCAACGGTCAAAAATCCGACCGTTGCAGCCTCCGGTCGACCGGCCCGGTCGACCGATAATTCCCGAGAGCAAAGCTCTCTGAAGCGGTCGACCGGCCCGGTCGACCGATCTCCAGTGCACACTGGCGTGCACGTCGTGCACGTCCGGTCGACCGACCCGGTCGACCGGCCTCTGTCAGTTCTGAAAAATCAGAACTGGCAGAACCAGAAAATAGGGATTAAGGATTGGTCTTTTGGCTTAATAAAATCCCAGAAATTCACAGTAAATCCAGAAAAATAGTTTCAATCAAAATAAAAACTGTTTTTTAAAAAAAAAATGTTTTTCTAAAACTTGTTTTTCCATAACTTCACAAAATACAAAAACAAGATATTTTGAACTTATAAAGCAAAGTGTGTATGGATATGATCCACCACACAATCAAGATGAAATATCTAGTTTTTGACATAAAGCACTAAACTTGTTTTGGTTAAAGGATATGTATATAAGAAATTACCAAAAACCAAATTGTATTTTATCACAAATAAAAATCTTTTCTTAACTAGGAAAATCTTTTATGAAAATCATTCTATCAAGAGTGTGTGTGATATAGACTTGAGCAATCCACCAACTATCTATCCTTTACATTTTTTCTAAAACAAAAACAAAATCTTATACCTAGACACAAGTCTTCATCTTCTTGAAGTCTTCCCTTGAAGTCTTCTCATCTTCTTGACTTGGTCCACATGCAATCCACCGAGCTCATCTCTAGATGTGGTCTTGATGCATAGGCTCGTGAATCGACCGGTGCTAGCTTCCAACTTGACATTTTATCCTTTGTTGAAGCTCCACACCTACTAAGATCTTGATAAGGAATCTGTCACTAATTAAACAAGATCATTAGCAAATATAACTACATGAGTTGATCATCATCAAAACTAGAGTGATAGGCCTTTGGGCCAACACTGGCCTCGGTCGACCGATTAACCGACATGCAAAATACCCTGGGGCGATTGACCGGTCGGTCGACCGCCAACCAGAAATCTGACCGGTAACCGATCGACCGGGTGGTCAACCGACAGGCGATTCTGGGCCTGTTTTGGACCCCAACGGCTAGTTTTTCAAAACCCTATAAATATGCGTCTTTGTGGGTTGTTTTCACCAAGATTTTTCAAGAGCTATTCTTCCCATATTTTTGAATGTTTTCAGCAAGTTTTAAAAAGAAGTTCTTTGTGCTAAAAATTCTCTTATCTTTATTTGTTTCAAAGTTTTTGAAAAATCAAAGAAAACCATTGTTTGGGAATTCTAGTTTTATTCTTCATTTCTTTATCTATCAAGAAGTTTTTCCAAGAGATTTTCTTTATTGTTTCTTTTTCAAAATACTTTATTTTTCTCACACTTGATCTATCATCCTTAATCCTATCTTTAGGATCTTTGTTTTATGAGAAAATTGTTTGTGATCTTTCAAGGTCACCAAGAGAGATTATTTGTGATCTTTGTGATCACAGGGTGTATTTTCTTTTACTTTGTGTCACCTTTTGTGTAGAGGTTTGTGTTGTAGAGAGAAGGAGTTGTGTACCCTGATATTGAGTTGTAATTCCTCAGTGGAGGTCCCTGTGTGGAAGATCCTATAGTGAATAGTTGAATTCCTTCTGTGTGAAGGCGGGGATGTAGAGCAGTGGCTCGAACCTCGAAACATATCTTGGTGTTTGCATTTGATCCACTATCTCTCCACTCTATCTATCTTATTGTAACGCCCCGATCCCACAGATACGGGGATGTTATGGCGACGTACATACGCAGGGCAAAATACCCTCACGTACATACGCTAAGTCTCAGTACAGGAATAGCCTACATATACACAAGAGTTCTAATAGTAAATAAGTACAAGAATACCTATAGAAAAGATCAGTGAGCATGATAGATAAAGAAACATGAACAGATAAGAAAATAAGACAAAATAATTAAGATACCTATGAATCGTATAGGCGACCAGTCCCCTATGTGTATCCAGTGAAATATCTGATACTGCGATATCTCGGATCTCCAATCAGGGCACGCAAATCCAGGGTCGTTAGAAAGCGACCTAGTGAGTGATAAAATGAAGGAGGCAGTAATATGTACTATAGTACTACAAGCACGATAATAATAGATAATACATGTTTATGTATTAGTGATACTATATAATAGGAATGTAAGAATCAATAAAAATATAAAAAATGTCATATTTTAATACCATCACTACCTAACATGTTATCATCGGGTCATGTCTACAGTAGTATCCAGTTTTATATAATAAATACTGTTGTATAGTGATGATGTGATAGAAATGAATATGCAGATGTGCAGTATGCAACATAATCATATTACTGTGTTGTGCATATATCGTAATGATGTATGCAACGTATACATAAAGCAGAATATATGCGATGCAGAGTATACATATACATAAATAGTGTGTTACCATATGGAGTGCAATAAATATCAAGAAGTGTAACAAGTTATACAGGTGACACGATTGTGGATAACATATCAGGAATAGTAACAAAAATAAAGGGACAACAATATACATGTGTCAAGCATGTTAGGTGATTTATACAATAATAACAATCAGTACCACCTGGTATTTTAATCAATCTCTTCTAGTGTTTCATACCACTGGCAGTTCATACTGGAACCCGCACTCCAATCGAACCCATCCGGACATAGCATACGGGTACCATTATCCAAACGAGAGAGTGACCAAATAACAAGTGTTCCCGACATCACTATTGTTTATACCGTCTTATTATGTTAATTGGAAACCAAATGGTCGAGGAGCTCTTATCGGGTAAGTGTATCCCGTGCATACCCGGGATCACGGCCTTAAACAGACCCCTGGCTACTGAGACCAGGGCCCTCCGCTAACAAAGGGAGCATGAAATAAGAAACGGGAGCTCATGGAGCTATATACAATTGGTAGATAACACTACCATCCCGTGCAGTGGGAAAAATATGAATCCAGTACATCCACCCGATAAGATCTAATCAACCGTCAAGTCTCCCCCATCCCCAAGTTATCGTTATTATATTTAAATACACAGTATATTAGGAGTACGTACAGTACGTGGTACATGTAACATGATAACGGACATGAGCTCTGTTGATAGCATAAAATAAGATAACGAAAATGAGAAACAATAGATGTGGGATTCTAGAGGTGGCTCCCGTGGCTTGGATCTACGTGGCACTTAGTTCCACACATCACATATCAACAACTCATGTATCTAGTAACGGGAATATCAGTAACGGGAAACATTCATGCAACAGGAATACATGAATATACATACAACAATAAGACATGCAATATGAACGGTGATCCATATGATAATAATATAGAAACCATACATGCATGTGTAACAGTGATGTGTAAACATGATATAACTGTGTACCGAGTATCTATGTAACGATGATAACAATATATGAAATGACGGTATTCTGTGAATTGGTGTATCTATATATCGGTGGGACATGAATAAAAAATATTAGTGTTACTGTAATAGTATATGTGTAACGGTGATACATGTACATGAGATAATAGTATCTCGTGTGACAGGATATCTAAGTCATGATGTTCCGAGTGTATGCACACTAATGTTTAGTCTAACAAAGTTTCTATGTAACAGATGGACATGAATAGGGCACTGTATGTATCCGGTGTAATCCAGATAGGGTGGCCATATCATCTACTCGAGTGTCAAATACTTATATTATGAATACAGTACTTGTGAAAATTATTAACTTCGGAATCTCGATTACTAAACAATCATCCATATATATGTCTACATTTTATAATAAATCAGGTAATAAAGTAATGTATGAGTATGTTATCTATTATTATATTTTAATTATAGGAATTTACCAACAATTACCTTTTATGAAACAATAATTATAATGATTTATCGATAGTCACGATTTATTAAATAAGCAATCAATCAAATTCACTAAACATGATAAAATATAATTTATAAAAGAAAAACACTCACAAAATGGCCTTGAGAAGGTAGTTCTCTTTCTTACGATCGCAACGGTTTCAGAATCGTCCAATTCGGAGTCCGGATACTCCAGATATCGCCCGAACGCTAGAAACCATATAAAAGGGGTTAACTATGTAATAAAAATATATCAATTGCAAATGGTATAAATTATCAGGGGGTTTTCTGTAATATTACCTTTATTTGGTTTTGGATGCGGGTTGGGTAAGATAACAGGTCGGGTTTGGATCTGATAACCCAAACCCAGAACTTAAGTAAATAGGTAATGGGTTAGTAGATTTAGGTAGCGAGTTATTGGGTTAAAGGAGTTTGGATTCGGGTTTGTGAGTTATTGGGTTCATACCCATTAGAGAAAGAAAGAGAGAGGGAAACGAGAGAGGGGAGCGAGAGCACGTGGGCAGGGGCTGGCGGCGGCTCTACCCCGCCGGCGGCGGGAAAGAGAGAGGAAGAGAGCGTTGGAGGGGGGAGAGAGAGAGAGTAAAATAAGAAGAAGAACTGAAAAAAAAGAAGAAGAAAAGCAGGGGAAGAATAAGAAGAACAGGAGAATAAAAAAGGAAGAAGAAGAAGAAGGGGAGGAAAAGGGGAGGAGAAAGGGTGGTGCCCGGCGGGGGCGCGGTGGCACCTGGCCGCCGGTCGTCTGGCTGCTGGCGTGGCTTGGATGCGAGCAGTGAGAGAGGAAGAGAGAGACAGTTGGGAAGAGAGAGGAAAGAGAGAGAGAGAGAGAGAGAGAGAGAGAGAGAGAGAGAGTAAACATAAGAGAGTTAAGGAGAGAGATTGAGTGAGCAAGAGAGGAGGGGTTTTAAGGGGGAAAGGGAGAGGGAAGGCGGTGGACTGGCTTGGGGAGAAGAAAGGATGTGATTGGAGAAGAAAAAGAAAGAAGAAAGAAAAGGAAAAGAATCAAATTAATATTATTTAATAATATTTAATTGTGGAAAAATTGAACTAGTTCCGAACGACTTCCAAAAGTTTTGTAAAATAGTAAATATTATCCTGAGATAGATTATGAATTCTGTTTGAAGAAATGCAGTATGGTTGTAAGTTAAAAATCCTGGAAGGTTTCACCGGTATTGGGGGATTCCAGTTTGGCCAGATTTTAATAAATTGAAAAAAAACTCTAAAAATACCCTAATGTAGAAAATATAATTTTAAGACATAATGTGAAAGCATATTTCAGAAACTCAACTCCATTTATGAAATAAAAATCGTAAATCCGATTATCAGTATCGGTCGACACCGACTATGAATATTTTTCAAAATAATCCAGAAATTCGAAAAAAATCTAAAAAATCTAAAATATTGGAAAATAATATCAAAAACTGAAATTGGCTCAATCTAACTACCAGGAAGGTCAAATCAACTTTGTACGCCGTATCGAGTATTGATACTGTGATACGTACATCAGGGAGCAGGGGTTACATTTCTCCCCACCTTACAAAAAAATTCGTCCTCAAAATTTAATTCAGGTGGCAGAAAAATATGTACAGTCATAAAGCTTGAATGCTACGGGTCCACGATGCTTCTGCTGCGCACTCTTATATCGATAGTGACAACATGGTGAAGAATTGGTGTCGTGAGTCAACGATAGAGAATTGGAATCCATAGGATAAAGAGAAAGCAAGAAGAAACTCAGAATAATCTGATTGATAACTAGGATGAGAGAATAGAACAACATCGAGGAATAAATTGTCAATAAAATGGCATTCTTGTACTCATAACTGGAATTCCTAAATTCAGATACAGGTGAGTTCTAATCTGAATCTGATTGTACTGTTGGTAAGAGCCCGAGCATTGACCCAGGTGGTTACCCACACCAAGGGTGAACCTAAGCTCTAATACCACTATATAACGCCCCGATCCCACGAATACAGGGACGTTATGGTGACGTATATACGCAGGGCAAAAATACCCTCAACGTACATACACTAAGCCTCAGTACAGGAAATAGCCTCCATATACACAAGAGTTCCAGCATTAAATAAATATAAGAATACCTGCATGATAGATAAAGAAACATAGACAGATAAGGAAATAAGACAAAATAATTAAGATACCTATGAAACGTATAGGTGACAAGTCCCTTATGTGCATCCAGTTAAATATCTGATACTGCGATATCTCGGATCTCCAACCTGGGACGCAAACCCAGAGTCGTCAGAAATCGACCTAGTGAGTGGTAAAATAAAGGAGGCAGTAATATGTATGATAGTACTACAAGCAAATAATAGATAATACATGTTTATGTATTAGTGATACCATATAATAGGAATGTAAGAATCAGTAAAAATATAAAAAATGTCATATTTTAATACCATCACTACCTAGCATGTTATCATCGGGTCATGTCTACAGTAGTATCCAGTTTTATATAATAAATACTGTTGTATAGTGATGACGTGATGAAAATGAACATGCAGATGTGCAGTATGCAACATAATCATATTACTTTGTTGTGCATATACCGTAATGATGTCTGCAACATATACATAAAGCAGAATATATGCAATGCAGAGTATACATATACATAAATAGTGTGTTACCACATGGAGTGTAACAAATATCAAGAAGTGTAGTAAGGTATACAGGTGACATGATTGTGGATAACATATCAGGAATAGTAACAAATATAAACGGGCAATAATATACATGTGTCGAGCATGTCAGGTGATTTATATAATAATAATAATAATAAGTACCACCTGGTATTTTAATCAATCTCTTCCAGTGTTCCATACCATTGACAGTTCATACTGGAGCCTGCACTCCAGTCGAACCCATCCGGACATAGCATACGGGTACCATTATCCAAACGAGAGAGTGATCAAATAACAAGTGTTCCTAACGTCACTATTGTGTATACTGTTTTATTATGTTAATTGAAACTTTATTTCTTTATCTATGAAGAAGTTTTTTTTCAAGAGTTTTCTTTGTTGTTTCTTTTTCAAAACACTTTACTTTTCTCACACATGAGTTATCATCTCTAATCCAATCTTTAGGATCTTTGTTTTGTGAGAAAATTGTTAGTGATATTTCAAGATCACCAAGAGAGATTGTTTGTAATCTTTGTGATCACCAAGTGTATTTTCATTTGCTTTGTGCCACCTCTTATGTGGAGGTTTGTATTGTAGAGAGAAGGAGTTGTGTGCTCCGGTGTTGAATTGTAATTCCTCCATGGAGGTCCCTGTGTAGAAGATCCTACAGTGAATAGTTGAAATCCTTCTAGTGAAGGCAGGGTGTAAAGCAGTGGCTCGAACCTCGAAATATATCTTGATGTTTGCGTTTGATCAACTATCTCTCAACTCTATCTCTCTTATATCTTGCATTGTTATTACTTATTCATATTCATATACATGCTTGGTAGTATTTTTGTGCCTGGTATTGTTTTTGTGCCTACACTTGTGTTGAACCAAGAGAGCTTCTAATAGCACCTCAACTCTTAATTTAGAGAAATTTCGAGGAGTAGTTCCAGAGCCCTTCACGGGGAATTCGGGCTCACTCCTAGTTACACGTTGTGTTTTGCAATTAAGTTTTTAATTCCACGTCATTATACTAGATTAGCTAGTACACCTATTCATCCCTCTCTAGGTGCACTTTCAGAAACACGACCTTCGCTTTCGAAGTGAGGTCCGCGTCTGATGACCTGTCCTTAATGATTTTTAGATAGCCTACAGAACCCTCTCCAAAGTTTTCGACACTTCGCGGTTGACTGGGACGAATTTCAGAATACTTTGGACTTCAGTTGATTTTCAGCTCTCCTGATTGGACTGGCAATCTTTCGAGATGCTCTGAGCCTAATCATGTCTGGATTCTTGTCTTTGTGATTGTACTATTAAACTATTTTAAGCCTTCAGAGAAGATTATCACAAGTGTCTTAAAAACTTAGTCTAACACTTCTTATGAACTCTGGTTTGTTTGTCAGTCTACTATTATACTAATAGAGGTATCGATTACTTTTACCAGTATACTGTTGAATTGATTGCAGAAGTACGGACATCTCCTTGTATGTGATAGAATGCAACTCTCATAGACGGGATCGCCATGTTGATTAAGTGCAGACGCGAACTATAATGAAGTTGAGACGCGATTCTCAGTTATTGTAAAGACACGACTCTCAATTGAGACGCGAACTATAATGAAGTTGAGACGCGATTCTCAGTTATTGTAAAGACGCGACTCTCAAATTGAGACGCGACCTTGAGACACGATTCTTAGTTGATGTTGAGACATGGCTTTGAGACGCGACACTCAGTGATGTTGAGACGCGACTCTCAATTTTAAACGCGAAGATCGCGTTGGATGCTTCCAGACGCGGATGCAAGTGCCGCATCGGATGCGTGTCTGGCTCAGATTGAGCTCAAGATACACGCTGGTTATCTCGGCCATTGGAGAGCCTATAAAAGACTCGGGTCTTTCAACAGTCAATTCACTTGACTGTTCTTGTCTTTCGATCAAACCCGCGTCTGAAAATCAAAATCTTTTGAGCTTCCTCAGAACTCATAAAACTTCGAGCTTTCTTCAATCTTTTTAAAGATTTTCACCGTCGAGATGGCCCTAAAACTCAGGCAAATAGTTGCTTCTTCGAGTATCGCCGCTGTGCCAACCGCCTTGAGTGGTTCTCTTCCTCAGGAAACCCCTATTTCTGATAAGTGGAATGGCTTCTGATGTACGCGAACTGACAAGTGCATCAGTCGTGTAACAAATAATATCTAGTGAGTAGAGTATTGTCCCATGAATATTGTGTTAACTAAGTATCAACTAATCGTTCCTAGTTCTATTTGAAAATCTCAATCATCTACTCTTGTTAACAATCGAAAGATCACATAATTAATTAATTTTCTTTCTCAAGTAATATCAATTCTATCTTTTAAATTTAGAACCTACAATCTATCGATCTAGTAAGTTTACTAGTAAAAGAAGCATTAAGCATAGAAGATCTAATACAAAATTGCATCGTCTCTTACGCCTTAACTTGTCGAGATGTGCTTCTTAATTCTTATAATGCTACACTAAATTATCTCCTTTCCGTGTCCAATTTAGTCATCTTTATAATTGTGGTCATCAATTGATAATCATAGAAATAAAATTAGGAACTTAACATGCATGTAGATTAATGGGCTAATCCTAAGTACTTACTTATATTTTCATATAATCTACTTCCATCAATGCCTTGCTAAAAGAATTTAGTTTATAATTAGAAAATTGTAAAGCATAGAATTAAAAGAAAGCATTATGCAAAAATTAAATAAAAAGAGAAAGAAGAAAGCACTAATAGAAGAAACCTTTTAGCCTTGACTCCTTGTTGTTTCTTCTTCCTAAAAATTTAGGGATTAAATGGTAGCAACAGAATTTTATTAATTTGATACTCAAAATTAAGAGAGAAAAATTATATAATCATATACAAGAGGTTGACGTGCTTTTATAGGCTACAGAGACCTTTCCTAACCCTCAATGACTTCGCAAAGTCATTTCTAATTTAAAATACAAATTTACACAAAAATGACGTCAGCTATAGCCGCCATAACTCGGCTATGTAGCCGACACAAAAATATCGTCAGCTGTAGTGGCCATAACTCGGCTATGTAGCCAACAGCCGTGTTTCCAATGTATTATACTCCTCTTTTGACTTAGGTTTGATTGATGAGCTGGTGTTCCCTGTTGACTGGTCCACAGCCATATAGCCGAATTAACAGCTGCTCAGTCGAACTTTTGATCCTTTCAGCTCTCAAATTTTTGTGAAAACTCTGATTTTCTATGTATATTCTACTGAGATGTTGTAGCTTGTTCTTGGGTCTCTGGTTCTGCGTCCTCCATTTTACTTGATAAAGCGATAATTCGCTGATTTTCTCTCTTTTTTTAAAATATGCTCTTGACTTAATATCTGCAAAATATATTCAAGAAATACCAATGCAGAATTAAATGTGGCAAATAATAGGCATAAAAGTAATGCAAAATATAAATAAAAGACTCATACATCACGCCCCCATACCTAACTTATGCTAGTCCTCGAGCAAAATCCTAAAAAGAAAAACTAAAAATCCTAAACATAAAAAGAAAACCTAACTCACTTTCGTAGGAATAATGGTTGCACTTAGCATGTGCAACAAGCTGTTAAACCCCTAGGTTACCCTAGTGACGAGTGTTGTCTCGTGAGAGTTTTCAATGAATTACGCCCACAAAATTCAGTGAGAGAGAAATGGACAAAAGAGAGATAAAAATAAAATGATAACCAAAAAATAAGGATGACTAAAAATAAAGAAATAGAAAAATTAAAGATAGAGATGATTTTTTTTCTTATTTAATTAGAAGTGGTAAGCATCACTAATATATAAGTTCCATAGTCTCAATAAACAATTATCTTCAAATTCAATCTCCTATCAATAATTATGTCATCTAATCATAGAAATTTTCAAATCTTAGCATTTATTACCAACTTTTCTAAGTTTCTAATCCTATGCATCTTTGTGAACATGTGATACCGCTTAACTTGAGATTTTGATTCAAACTTTTCACACTTCAACTTTTTTTTCTTTTTTCCTGACAATATAGAAGTTTTGAAGTATTACCACTTTGTTGCCCTTTAAGCACTTCTTTTTTCTTTCTTTTTAGATATATATAACTCATCCAAATCTCTTTCGTGTAAACATCAAGGCTTCTTGAGGCCAAGATACCTAACAAATTGATTATTAAACTTGTTAATATATATAACTTTTTTTTTCAACTTACCTAACTATCTCTGACATAAATACCAAAGCTCATGAGGCCAAAGTATCTAGCTAATCAATAATTAAGTTTTTCTTTTTTTAATATTTAAATATAAAGTAATCTTTATCATCCCAAGCTTAAACTAATGTATAAGTGTAGACAAGATGCATATTCATGTTAACAAAGTCTAGATAGCTATAAAATTTAAGAGATTTCTTTATTTCTACTCAAAAAATTTAAGATTCCATCAAGTTGATATTCTATCCAATTCAAGTTATATAGTTACTAATTCCCTTACAACTAGATCAACTTACCACAAATTTTTTTATTTAAATAAATTTAAAAAATGAAAGAAAAAAAAAAAAATCTAAATCTACAACTCCCTCTCATGTGTGTCTCCCTCTCTTTCCTCTACTATTACCTTCCTCCGAACGTGTCCTCATAAATTGTGGTGCTTCCTTCTTTTTCTTCTTTCCCTTAATCTTTCTATATGTGTGTTTTATCCCTTCCCAAATTAATGTCATGAATGCCCTATTGTCTTCCTGTCAAGATCTTATGCATACAAACTGAGGGGCTAATACCTTTGATATCTACAATTGTCCATCCCATTGTTGTTTTGTGGTTCCGCAATAATAGCTAGAGTTTCTCTTCCTCATCACTTGTCAAAGATGAAGAAACAATTACTAGCAGTAGAATTTTCACCTCGAGACGCATACCTGAGATGTGTTGGCGACTCCTTGAGCTCGAGCTTTGGTGCTTCTTATATGGATGGGGTATAAGATGATAAGCTTGTTCCTAGCACTTAAATTTGATGTTTCCCATACTTAGCCATGGGTGTTGTTGCTTCTAAATAATTCGCACGCTCTCTCCTTTCAAAATTCTCTTCTGTGTTTGTGGTTGAATGCATGATACATGCTTCTAGTGGCAGTGTTGGAGTCTCCTTCTCAAATGTTTCGGTTGTCACTTTATCTACTATGTCAGTGTAGTAACATTCATCATTGTTTGAGGGGTACTTCATTGCCTTGAAGACGTTGAATGAAACTTCTTCATCCTGCACACGAAGAGTCAATTTATCATGTTGAACATCAATCAATGTTTTAGCAGTTGCAAGAAAAGGACATCCTAAAATAAGAGGTACTTTCGTATCCTCCTCCATATCAAATACGATGAAATCTACAGGGAAGTAAACTTTATCCACTTTCACAAGAAGGTCTTCAATCACTCCTCATGGGTATTTGATAGATCCATTAGCTAGTTAAAGTGATATACTTGTTGGTTTTGGTTCTCCCATCCCCATCGTCCTAAACACATAAAGAAGCATCAAATTAATACTGGCACCAAGATCACATAAAACTTTTTCAAAATAAGAATTTACTATGGTACAAGGTATAGTGAAGCTCCCTGGATTCTTAAGCTTAGGAGGTAGCTTGTTTTGTAGTATGGCACTGCACTCCTCGTTCAACATCATTATTTCATAATCCTCGAGCTTCCGCTTGTTCCGCAGGATGTTCTTCACAAATTTAGCATATTTGGTCATTTCTTCTAGTGCCTCTGCAAAAGGAATGTTAATGTGTAATTTTTTAAACATATTTAAAAACTAGATAAATTGCTTTTATGTGTCTTTTGGCTTCTGCCTCTGAGGAAATCAGAGTGTTGGAACATATGGTTTTGGTCTCTATATTCTCTGCAGAAGCTTTTGACTTTCTAGGTCTTCAGAAATTCAGCTGCCCAGCCGAACATACGGCTGCTCAGCCAAAATCTGACTCTGAATTAGATCATACTTCTTCTGATGTTCTTCTTTCTTTTTTCCAGTGTCTTTCTTGTCTTCAGATTCTGTTCTGATATCATGATTCTCTTCCAGAACTCTGCGACTTCGTAGGGTGATCATCTTGATGTGTTCTTTGGGATTCATCTCTGTATTACTTGGTAACGATCTCTGTGGTCTGCTGGCCAGTAAATTTAATATCTAGCCTATCTGCACTTCCAGATTGTGGATGGCTGCTGTTTGATTCTTTAGATTTATATCTGTTGAAGTCATGAACGTTTGTGTGGTGGCGGCAAGTTATTACATTGTCTCCTCTAAGCTCGGATTCATCTCTTGATTGGGAGGTCGTGATTGTTGTGGCTGAAAGTTGTTTGGCTTGGGTGCCATGTTGTTGTTGTTTCCACCGACCCCAGATTTGGGTGGATCCTCCATGCAGGTGTGTACGTGTTTGAGTATAGGCTATTGTTCTTTTGGTAGTTGCTCACGTAATTGGCTTGTTCATTTGAAGGGCACACAAAGTTGCTAATATGTCCATCATTGCTAGACTATCATGCACTATATGAATCATATGAAGAGTTTTTAGTTTAGATGGCGCTTACATTAGTGGCATCGAGTTTCTTTATCAATAAGGCAAGTTGTGCATGAATTGCTTAGATTGCATCTAGCTCATGCACCCATGCTATCTTCTTTAGTGTTGCTCTGTCAGATTGCCATTGATAATTGTTCAACGCCGTCTCCTCTAGAAGCTCATATGCTTCATCACGTTCTTTACCTATGAGTGCTCCTTGTTGGAAAGAGAGAAGATATCGTCGAGGAAGTCGACGAAGGAAAGACAGCAGCAAAACAGGTTAACAGCAGCAGCAGCAGGAGTTCGGTCGACCGGTCCGGTCGACCGCCCGCAGTAGCAGGAGTTCGGTCGACCGGTGCGGTCGACCGACGTGCACAACATGCACAAGGCATCAGCGGTCGGCCGGTCCGGTCGACCGCAGGAGGCGCTCGGTCGACCGTCCGGTCGACTGGCCCGGTCGACCGGCGCATTAGGGTCGGTCGACCGACCGGTCGACCGACAGTCGAGTTGCGGGCTGTTTTTGCTGATTTAGAAATCTGTTGTATAAAAGTGGGATTTTTAGGGTTTTGCTGTACCAAGGAAAGAAATAGCTCTCTTGATACTCAGAGGTGCTGCATCCATTGTAATTGATTATTCAAATCAATAGAACTCTCTTTCATTGCCCCGAGGACGTAGGCATCAAGGCCGAACCTCGTTTCGTTGTTTTTCGTGTTCTTTCTCTAAGTTTGTGATTTGTGCTGTGTTTGGGAGTTTGTTCTTCATGCATTGAAGATTCAGGGATTTCTCTTCTGGTTGTTGTCGGAGCACAACAAGTGGTATCAGAGCTTTCCAGGTTTCGCTTGGGATTTTTTTGGAGATTTGGAGGGCTTCTGGAGCTGATTCGGTGGAGATCGTGTGTCGATCTCAGATTAGCGGTAGTCTTGTTCGTGGGATCGTGAGTTGACCTCAGAACAACACAAGGGAGTGCTCAAGGAATCGTTGGTGGAGTAGATCCAGTCAGAAACTCAATCCAGGGTTTCGAGAAGAAGGTAAAAATCTGTTTTTTATCGAAGTTGTGATCTATTTCCAGTTGGTTTTTCCGCATAGATAGAGGATCAAGTAATCTAGATGGCAGAAGAAAGTACTTCGGTTAGGACCATGAATCCTCATCCGAGGATTGACGTGGTGAAGTTCAATGGCACAAATAATTCTGGGATGTGGAGATGTGAGGTTATGGATGCCCTGAATGCATCGAACCTCGAGGATACTCTCCTTTTGGAGAAGAAGCGAAATACGACCACTGATGAAGAGTGGGAGAAGATGAACAGGTCAGTGTGTGGGTTGTTTCGATCGTGCTTAATACAAGACATTAAATATCTTGTGTTACACGAGACATCGGCGAAGCATTTGTGGGAGACCCTTGAGAAGAAATATCTGACCAAGAGTGTGAAATCACGATTGCAGCTTAAGAGTAAGCTGTACCGGTTTCAGATGAAGAAGGGTAGCTCCGTGAATGAACACATCAACCGCTACACGAAGCTTTTTACAGATTTGATGAACGTAGATGTCAAGATAGATGAGGAAGACAAGGCGATAATCCTCTTGAACTCACTCCCGACGGAGGAGTATGAGACAATCACTCTAATCTTTATCAATGGTAGACAGACTCTGAACTATCATGAGGTGTCGTCTGCACTGGCGAACTATGATACGAGGAGAAAGGAGAGACATCCTTCTCAGTCAAGCTCATCGACAGAGGCACTTGCAGTAAGAGGCAGGGGTTCATCAAGGAAGGGTAAAGAGGAAAGAGGAAGATCGAAGTCCAAGTCGGGTTTCAGGGATCTAAAAAGGAACCAGTGTGCCTTCTGCAGAGAAATAGGGCACTGAAAAATGGACTGTCCGAAGTTCAAAGGGAAGAAGAAGGAATCGAAGTCTGAGGTAAATCTTGCAAAGGTGGTTAACACTCAGAGCAGTAAATCACAGGCAGATGGATCAGACTCAGATTCGTCGGTGTTCTCATTCTCAGGTACAACTCCCATCGTAGGCTACTCAGAAGAAAATGAGTGGATCTTGGATACAGGTGCTACATACCATGTATGCCCTAATCGGGACTGGTTTTCAAGCTTTGAGAAGCTGGAGGGGTGTTTAGTCGTTATGGGCGATGATCATCCGTGCATCATGGAGGGTGTAGGTACAATCCAAATTAAAATGTTTGATGGGATGGTGAGGGAGCTGAAGGAAGTGAGGTATGTATCTCAGTTGAAGAGAAACCTGATTTCCGTTGGAGCTTTGGAGTCATTGGGCCTTGTGGTGTCGATTAAGGAAGGAGTCCTTAGGATGACAAAGGGTTCGATGGTGGTGTTGAAGGCCGATCGCCGGAACAACCTCTACTACTTGAAGGGTAGTACGGTGACAGAGCAAGTGGCAGCTTCTACCAGTTCAGAGGAAGATTCAACCAGGCTGTGGCACATGAGGCTGGGACATGCAGGAGAGAAGTCATTGCAAACTCTTGAGAGGCAAGGGTTATTGAAGGGTGCCGAAACCTGCAAGATGGAATTCTGTGAACACTGCATCATCAGCAAGAAGACCAAGGTGCAGTTCGGCACAGCATCACATTACACCGAGGGAATTCTTGACTATGTTCACACTGATATCTGGGGACCTACCAAGACTGCATCAATTGGAGGTAACCATTACTTTGTGTCTTTTATTGATGACTATTCTAGGCGGTGTTGGGTATATACCATGAGACACAAAGGGAAGTCCTAGAACTGTTCGTGAAGTGGAAGAAAAACTTGGAGAGAAGCACGGGAAGTAAGATCAAGGTCCTCCGTTCAGATAATGGAGGAGAGTACAAATCAGATCCTTTCCTACAGATATGTCTTGATGAGGGCATAGAGAGACACTTCACTGTAAGAGAGACACCGCAACAGGATGGGGTAGTGGAGAGGATGAACAGGACTTTGCTAGAGAAGGTCCGGTATATGTTGTCCAATGCCAGTTTATCAAAGGAGTTTTGGGCTGAGGCTTTGACGTATGCTTGCTACCTTGTGAATAGGTTGTCGTCGTCTGCGATAGGGGGGAAGACTCCTCTTGAAGCTTGGTCAGGAAAAGCAGCTGCTGACTATGATTTGCTCAGGGTGTTCGGATGTCCAGCCTACTATCATGTCAAAGATGATAAGTTAGACCCAAGAGCAAAGAAGGGAGTGTTCGTCGGTTTCAAGCGTGGAATCAAAGAGTTCTAGATCTGGGATCCAACGGACAAGAAGTTCCTACTCAGCAGGGATGTCACTTTTGATGAAGCTTCTATGTGGAAGCCTAAGGTCTCTCAGCAGGTGGAGACTAGCAAGACCAAGGAGATATCGCAGCAGGTAGAGAGTGATGCAAATCCACCATCTCTAGAGGATTCAGTATCGGTGAGGATCATACCCAGGGTGACACAGGGCAGTGATCAAGAGTTGAAGAAGATGCTGAAGATGTAGAAGAGGGTCATGAACAGATCATGGGTAATGTTCCTGACTCTACTGCAGTTGAAAGACCAAGGAGGAACGCTAGGAGACCAGGTTGGCTCACTATAGATATGGTCGTGGCATATGCACTTTCAGTCATCGAGGAGGCTATCCTGTCCACCTTCAGAGAAGCTGAGATCAGTTCGGAATCGAAGATGTGGAAAGAATCCATGAATGAAGAGATGAAGTCTCTCTACAAGAACGACACTTGGGAACTTACTAGGTTGCCCAAAGGGAAGAAGGCTATAGGCTGCAAGTGAGTGTATGCTAAGAAGCAGGGATCTCTCAAAGAAGATTCAGTGCGCTACAAGGCCAGATTGGTAGCTAAATGCTATGCTCAGAGGGAAGGAATTGACTACAATATGATATTCTCTCCTGTTGTTAAACATTCGTCAATTCTATTTTATTGGCTTTGGTGGCGCAGTACGAGTTGGAGCTTGACCAACTCGATGTAAAGACTACCTTTCTCCATGGCGATCTAGAGGAGGAGATCTACATGACTCAGCCAAAAGGGTTCAAGACTGCAGGGAAGGAAGAAATGGTATGTAAGCTGAAGAAGTCGCTGTACGGACTGAAGCAGTCTCCTAGACAGTGGTACAAGCGGTTTGACAGCTTCATCAGAGGGAAGAAGTACACACATAGCCACTATGACCCATGTGTGTACTACAACAAACTACCGACAGGGGAATATATTTATCTACTTCTGTATGTAGATGATATGTTGATTGCTTCGAGGTCGAGATCTGCTATTGATGTACTGAAGAGGGATCTATCTTCAGAGTTTGAGATGAAGGACCTTGGTGAAGCTAGGAAGGTGTTAGGCATGGAGATCACTAGAGACCGAAGAGTTGGCAGGGTGAGCTTGACTCAGAAGGGGTACTTGGAAAAGGTATTACAGAGGTTCAATATCGGCAAGGATACGAAGTCTGTAAGTACACCTATGGCTCTTCATTTCAAGTTATCTGCTAAGATGTCTCCGAAGAGTGTTCAGGAACGTGAGTATATGACTCACGTCCCATATGCTAACGCAGTCGGTAGCCTTATGTACGCTATGGTGTGTACGAGACCAGATCTATCACAAGCTGTCTCCATGGTTAGGAGATATATGCATGATCCGGGAAAGGGTCATTGGGAGGCAGTAAAGTGGATCTTGAGGTACATCAATGGAACAATTGATGTAGGTCTGGTATTTGAGAAGGACTCCACGGGAAAGCAAGATTGTGTCGAATATGTTGATTCCGACTATGCAGGTGACCTTGATAAGCGTCGGTTTACAACAGGGTATGTCTTCACATTCTCTCAAGCACCGGTAAGCTGGCACTCCACACTGCAGTCTACCGTCGCATTGTCGACCACAGAGGCCGAGTATATGGCCATGACGAGGCTATGAAGGAGGCAATCTGGCTTCAAGGCTTGCTTGATGACTTAGGCGTTGAACAGGATCTGTTGAAGATTAACTATAACAGTATGAGCATCATTTACTTGGCCAAGAACCAGGTTTATCATGCACGGACGAAGCACATCGACGTCAGGTACCATTTCGTTCGGGAGATTCTAGAAGAGGGTGATATCGAACTATTGAAGATTCACACATTGGAGAATCCTGCCGACATGCTTACTAAGGTGGTGTCTGGAGTCAAGTTTGCACATTGCAAAGCTTTGCTCCATGTCCTTCAGGTAGCTTGAGCTTGTTGAAGTTCATTTGGACGAACTACGGATGGCTTGATCCCTTGGGCAGGGTACGTAGGCAACCACATTGGTGCAGCCACTCTCGAGTCGATGGACAGTTCGGCTCAGATTTGGAAGAATCTTCACCGAGGTGGAGAATTGTTAGAAAGAGAGAGGATATCATCGAGGAAGTCGACGAATCGTCGAGGAAGTTGACGAAGGAAGGACAGTAGCAAAACAGGTTAACAGCAGCAGCATCAGGAGTTCGGTCGACCGGCCCGGTCGACCGCCCGCAGTAGCAGGAGTTCGGTCGACCGGTGCGGTCGACCGACGTGCACAACATGCACAAGGCATCAGCGGTCGACCGGTCCGGTCGACCGCAGGAGGAGCTCGGTCGACCGTCCGGTCGACCGACTGAAGTGACCCAACTCTCGATTGGATCCGGTCGACCGGCCCGGTCGACCAGCGCATAGGGTCGGTCTACCGACCGGTCGACCGATAGTCGGGTTGCGGGCTGTTTTTGCTGATTTAGAAATTTATTGTATAAAAGCGGGATTTCTAGGGTTTTGCTGTACTAAGGAAAGAAGTAGCTCTCTTGATACTCAGAGGTGTTGCATCCATTGTAATTGATTATTCAAATCAATAGAACTCTCTTTCATTGCCCCGAGGACGTAGGCATCAAGGCCGAACCTCGTTAATCATTATTTTTTGTGTTCTTTCTCTGAGTTTGTGATTTGTGCTGTGTTTGGGAGTTTGTTCTTCGTGCATTGAAGATTCAGGGATTTCTCTTCTGGTTGTTGTCGGAGCACAACACTCCTCCCACGGCCGCATCAATCACCATCTTGGTGTTTGGAGTCAATCCATTGTAAAAGAATTGGATCTCCAACCAAGCCAGAAGTCCATGGTATGGGACTTTTCTAATCAAGTCCTTATACTTTTCCCAAGGCTCATAAATATTTTCAGATTCAAATTGAGGAAAATAAGTGAGATTACCTCGTAGTTTTGCTGCTTTAAGTATTTTGTAATAAATTTTGTTCGACATCTCATCCCATGTTGCAATGGTGTTCTTAGGAAATGAGTTAAACCAAGTCTACGCTTTATCCTTCAAAGAAAAAGAAAAAAGTCTTAGTTTAATTACCTTCGCTGATACGCCATTAATCCTTTGTGTGTCACATATTTCAAGAAAACTTGAGATGTGCTCGTTTGGATCATGTGGAAGCCCGCCAAATTGACATGTAGTTGCACCATCTGAATCAACCCTGGTTTTAGCTCGAAGTTGTTCACTTGAATTGTTGGTGTGATGATGCATGAAGTGGCTCCTATTAGAGAAGGAACAACATAATGTCTCAGTGCTTTTCTCTCTTCTTGTTCCGCCATCGCCTTTTCTCAATCTCTTCTTTCTTTAAGTAGACGTCGAAATGTTATGTCAATCTCTGGTCAAGTATTAGTGTTTCTAAACTCATAGAATGTCTCGTATACAGTTAAATTTTAGTTCCTGCAAAACCCAATCATTGTATGCACCTGATGTCAGTTGCGTGGCCGAAAATTCGACTGCCCGGCTGAGTTTTGTGCTAGAGTTGGGTTGGAATCCCTGTAGCCTGTAGCTTAAAATATTTACGTATTATATCTGTAGAGTAAATTCAAATTAGAACAGTAATAGATATCGTTGATATTATTAAAATACACAATCCCTGGCAACGACGCCAAAAACTTGATGTGCACGAACTGGCAAGTGCATCAGTCGTGTAACAAGTAATATTCTAGTGAGTAGAGTATCGTCCCACGAAGATTGTGTTAACTAAATATCAACTAATCGTTCCTAATTCTATTTAAAAATCTCAATGATGATGAAGGATTTAATCTAATAAACTTAACTATTTCTCACTAAAAGCAAATTACCTGTTAAGTTGTTTTTATGAGAAAATGTAAGGCAATTGATTTCAGTAAATTATATTAGATATACATCAAGTATTAGTGTTAGCCAATCATCTACTCATATTAACAATCGATAGATCACATAAATAATTAATATTCTTTTTCAAGCAATATCAATTTTATCTTTTAAATTTAGAACCTACAATCTCTCGATCTAGTAAGTTTATTAGTAAAAGAAGCATTAAGCATAGTAAATCTAATATAGTATTGCATCATCTCTTACACCTTAACTTGTAGAGATGTGGTTCCTAATTCTTATAATGCTACACTAGGTCTCCAATTTAGTCATGTTTATAATTGGGGCCATCAATTGATAAACATAGAAATAAAATTAGGAACTTAACATGCATGTAGATTCATGGGCTAACCCTAATTACTTGCTTATATTTTCATATAATCTACTTCCATTAATGCCTTACTAAAAAGAATTTAGTTCATAACTAGAAAATTGTAAAGCATAGAATTAAAAGAAAATATTGTGCAAAAAATAAATAAATAGAGAGGAAAGAAAGCACCAATAGAAAAAAATCCTTTAGCCTTGACTCCTTGATGTTTCTTCTTCTCCAAAATTCAGTGATTCAATAGTAGCAACAGAATTTTTATTAATTTGAAACTCAAAATTAAGAGAGAAAATTGCATAATCATATACAAGAGGTTGTCGTGCTTTTATAGGCTTCAAAGACCTTTCTTAACCCTCCATGACTTCGCAGAGTCATTTTTAAATTAAAATACATATTTACACAAAAATGACGTCAGTTATAGCCACATAACTCGGCTACGTAGCTGAAAAGTCTGGTACACAGCCATGTTTCTAGCTGTACTATACTCCGCTTTTGACCTGGGTTTGACTGATGAGCTGGCGTTCCCTGTTAACTGAGGAAATATATGTGCGATAAATTCATGATCAGGAGAGACGTAAAGTTAGCTTCTCCTGCATATATGCATTACATGGAGAAAGAATGACTAAACCCTAACTCACATAAGTATAATATATGACGTATAGATGGAAATGTTAAGCTCCCCCTACACACGTGTACCATATAGAGAAGAGAGATCAATCTCTTCTTTATATAATATACTCATTATAAGTTTACATATAGAGGAGACATTAAGTTAACTCCCCTGCATGCAGGCAATGTAAATCAAAATGAGAGATATCGATTGAAAATTTTGATAAACAGATAATAAATTTTTGATATCGATAGTAAACAAACATATACCAATTGAAAATAAACATAAATATCAATTGTAAAATTTTTGAATAAAACTAATACCAATTGAGAATCAATTGAAAATCATGCACAAGATGTCAATTAAAAATGTAGCCTGATACCTATTAAAAAAATATCAATTGAAATCAAATGGATAAACATAGATACTAATTATAATAATTGATACAAATTTAAAATATGAATGTCAGCTAAAAGAAATATTTTCTTAATAAATGGGAGTGAGATATGAATCAATATAAATCAAAGAGTTTCTCTCCTTTTTGAAACAATCACATAATCAATGCATAAGCTTTTATAAGAATGTACTAAAATATTTGAAACGAAATCAAGTTTTAACATGAAACTAATTATGTTATAAAACCAGGAATGTGCGTTGTCAAACAAGCACAATCAATCATATATATATTTGTATACCAATTGAAATATCATTTACAATTAGAGTACACATATATAAATAAACAAGAATGTGCATACAAAATCAAATATCATGAGAATCATGTATATAACTCATTGAAATCACTAACCTCCATACACATGTCAAAAGAATAGTCATTTAGACATGATCACCCAACCATCCGCCCACAAAAGGCAGGCATTTTCAAAAATAATTATTTGAAAATAGTTGAGAATAATTTTGAAAATACTAACATGTGAAAAATTTAAAAGACCTAGTTTAAAATAGTTTAGAAAAATTAGTTCAAAATTCTTCTAATATAAACAAATTATATATATCATGAAATATGCATATTTACACAAGAATTGTTACTCTTATACTACATAGTATTAATATGCTTATAAATGAAATGTAAGGAACAAAATTCATTAGTAATTACATGAATAAACATAAGTAAGTGCACAAGATTCATGTAAATAGTATTTTCATGAATGAAACAATTTTGTTCAAAATCAAAACTTATTGAAATTCTTTTTCAAACTTGACACATAGAAAATTTGATTTGTAAAAATATGAAACCACAAATTAAGAAGATTCTTTATGAACGAGCGGATTTGTGTCGTCAACCACTTCTGGTAAGGGCACGCTTAGTCAATCCCCTGGAAATAGGTAAAGAGACGAAAGGGAATCAGTTATTTCATAACCTTGTGCTTCAGAGTTTGTTGGATTTGGAATCGAAGAAGGCTGACTCACTTTTTCACCAATAGATATCAAGATTAGTGGAGATAATAAACTTAAATCATCAAAACATATCCATGAATAAGATATTCAATAAGCATATAAAGATGTAAGATAAACTTCAAAATATATATAAACTTTATCAAAACTAAAACACACATATATACCCAAATATAAATTAAGTACACAATAGAGTATATGGCATACAAATCAAGTGTCTAAAGAATACTACATGTATATCATATAGTTTTCATAAAACTAATAATCAAAACAAGATTTACATATAAAAGTCAAAATATGCTTGAGAAACAAATCTAATCATAAGTATAATTGTAAGAGTCATCAAAACTAAGATATATGCATATACCTAAATAATAGTTGAGTACATAAAGGATCGAATCAATTTTGACACAAAGTCAAGAGTGTATCTCAAAAGTTGTGCAAGTATACCACAAGTTCAAATAAAATTTGCATTTAAACTCATAATCCAAACATGTACATCAGAGTATGCTAAAAAATCATCAATTAAAGCATATATAGTGTGGAGGATCGAGATACTTACCAACACTGATGGAATTATTCTCTATTTCTCTAAAAACAAGATGGTCCTCCCACCTAAACTCCTTAATAGTGATGCGTTCATTGATAATCTATCAAGTTCTAATTGCATTCACAACCAAGATACCAATCTTCTCACGTCTTGTAAGACCACACCTACATCAAAAATAATTGTGTGGTATTTGGTACCCAAATTTTTTTAGGTCCTTGGGGGTAGTATTTCAAACCCAATATTTTTATTTGCAAGAGTTGTAAAATTTATTCTATCATAATAAATTTTTGCAAGATGGCCTTTGCGGCTACAATGTGTACAAGTGTACGCTCTAATATACATGATGGCATGAGTGTGAATATGGTGTGCATATGTATGCCATGGAGTATGTGAATGCATGTGTGGAACATGTTTCTTGTGAAACATGGATTCCAATCTACTATAATTAGAAGCATATTGGCTCAAGGATGACCTTAAACAATTAATCTTGTTTCTCAAAATACAAGTCTCATTTTTGATAATAGAAAGAGAAACAATATTAGTATGAGAAATAAAATATTTTTCTTTAAAAAGAGAAATAAAAATCTTTTCTTTTTCAACCAAAGTATTTTTCAAAGATTTTTTTCCTTTTGAAACAAGATCTTTTTCTTTGGTAATCAAAACAATTTAATTTTTCAAAGAAACATCTTCTTTTAAAGCAATCTCTTCTTTTTAGAAACCAATCAATTTTATTTTTCAATGAATCATTTTCATTTGAGATAAAATCAAGTTGGATCTTTAAAGAATCTTTTTCTTTTAAAATCACATCTTTTTCTTCTAAAACAAAAATCTAAATTTGAAGATAAAAGCTTATTTTCTTTCTTCAATTTCAAACTCTTATTTTTCAATAATTTATATTTTTCTAATAAATTCTCACAAAATATGAAAACTCATCATTCAACATGCTTGTACTATCATCAAGATAAGATTTTGAGTTTACCTCAAGGGAGTCATTCCCTTAGACCATGAAGCATTCTTAGTCGGAATCAACTTCTCTTAAATGTCTCTTCGTATCATTTGAAATTTATTCATCAAGAGATATCAACATATCCCATACTATAAAAGCGAAAACACAATTAGAAATCCTAGAAATATGATCATTATTAAGGGTGTGCTTAAGTGCAATAATGGCTTGTACATTGGCATCAAAATATTTTCTATTTCAAGATTCAACTATTTAGTTGTAGCAAGATAGACATTTATACCATGAGTTTTAAGATATGCACTCATTTTAAATTTCCAAGTTTGAATATTAGTAACATCAAATATAGGTGGAGTAAGAAAAGCCATGAGTGTGTGAAAACAAATATGATGATTAGAAAAAATAAGGATCACTCTACAGTGATTAAACTGAATATCAAGAGCATCAAGCTCTGATACTAATCGAAATTACCTAGAGGGGATGAATAGGTAGAATTGCTAATCAAATACGAAATTTAAAATTTTATACTAATAAAAACCCAACACACAAATGATCAATCAAGAAGTGAAGCCGAATTCGCGATGAGGGGCTCTAGAACTTCTTCTCAAGATTCCTATTTTATATAAGAGCTCAGGTGCTTCATAGATTTCTTGGATCATACAAGTGTAAGAACAATAGTAAGCATATATGAGCACATAAAAAATATCAAGAATATATTGATAAGCAATAAGAGTAATGCAAGATATAATTGAGTGTATAGTTAAGAGATAGGCAAACACAAACACAAGAGAATTGTTTCGAGGTTCGTTTGAGCCACTTGCTTTATGTTCCTGCCTTCACCGCATGAAGGAGTTCCGCTATCTCCACAAAGGACTCCATAAAGAATACAATCTCCAATCTTCTACACAATAGGTGACAGTAAACCAATTCACAAAGCAAAGTAATACCTCTATACAAGAGGAAGGCATAAAGTCAATGCATAAAGCAAAAGAGAAGATTACAATCCTTAGTGATCACAAAGATCACAAAATAAAATTCTCACAATGCAAGATCCTAAAAGATAGACTTTGAAGCGATAGCTCAAGCTTATGAGAAAGCAAAGATTTTGAAAATAAAGCTCTTTAGAAAACAATTAGGAAAACTTCTTTAAAGAATAAGAAACTTGTAGCTCAAAACATGTATTTCTCAAAAAACTTGTTTTTCTTTTGATTTTCTAAAATTTTCAACCCTTGAAACAAACACAAGAAAAATATGCATTTTAAGCCCAAAAACTTGTAGAAAAACTCTATAGAAGAGTAAAAAGTAAGCACCTGGTTGAAAAATACTTGAAAATCTTAGTAAAAACTCAGCCCAAAATCCCAATTTATAGAGCTCTAAAAATAGAGTCGTTCGGACAAAATACAGTGTTTAACACTATGTCGGTCAATCAGGTGGTCGACCACCAACGTTCAAAAATATGACCGTTGGAGAAGTCGGTCGACTAGGAGGTCAACCGTAAATGGCCAAACAGAGAGCAGTGCTTTCAGCGGTCGACTAGGCGGTCAACTAATATACACAAATAGAGAGTTAAGCTCTCCACACGGTGGACCAACTTGCACAAAAAATACTTATGCATACCAGTGCACACTTAGTCGACCTAGCGGGCGACTGGCAAAGCAATTAGCTCTGCCTGTCGGTTGACCGGCAGAAGGCTAAATCATTTTTCATTTTATTTTAAAATGCTTTTTGAAAATCCTTGAAAATTCTTTGTAACGCCCCGATCCCGCTAGTACCTAGACATTACTATGACATATACATGTAGGTCAGAAATACCCTCACATATATACGCTAAGCATCAGTACAGGTAAGAATCAGAGTGCGAAATCATGAGAGTAATATACATTCTAATATACAGTACAAGTACATAGTTATCACAGGGAGTGAGATAATAGCTACCATGAAACCCATAAGGGTGCAGGCCTAAACCAATTGGGTAGTTAGCCCGGGAGTGGGCAAAAACTCAGAGTCGATACAAGGGTACCTGCATGAGATGTTAGTACCACACAGTCATGCATATAAACAAGTAGTAACTAGACCATTTATATAGTGTGTGAAGCCCATAAGGGCTGAAGTAAGCCCGGGGTCTAAGCGCACCCTCGGTAGCTACCACAAAACTCATAAGGATGCAAGGCCTAAACTAATTGGGTAGCCATCCTGGGAGTAGGTAGAAGCCCTAAAGGCTATACATGGGTACCTGCATGGTTAGTACCAACACGTGCACAAATATCATATTGTTACATGATTACAAGCATTACAATACATCAACCTAATACCAGTCACTATATGTCCACAGATTACAACTCACACAAATTCACGAAAATACAAATACAAATACAATACACCCATCGAAGCAGGGTACCCAAATTAAGGCGAGGACACTCACCTAAAAATAACTTTACGGAAACACCGCGCGCAGGAGTCCTGAAGCAGGGAAATCACTGAAGTGAAAATGAACGGGGGCTTGGCCCTAAGGGGTGGCCAGCCCTAGAGGGGGTGCACCACCTCTTGGTGGTGGCCGACCATGGGGGGAGAGAGGAGAGGGTGAAGGTGATGGTGTTGGAGTTGATGGTGGTCTTATTGGTGGTGGAAATGAATTTTGAGGAGGGAATGAAAAGGAGGTTGAAGGAGATGGTGATGATGGTGATGTTGGAGGTTGAAGTAGTGGTGATGGAGGTGGTGTTGTGATGGTGAAAGTAAAGATGGTGGTGATGAGGATGAAGGATGTGTGGTGGTGGGTTTTTGGAGGAGAATGAAAAGGAAAGAGATGGAGATAACGAGAAAGGTGATGTAGGAGCTTGAAATGGTGGTGATGAGGGTGGTGTTATGGTGGTGATAAAGATGGTAGTGGTGGTGGAGATGAATAGAAGAGGTGGTGGTGGAGATGAATAGAAGAGATAGTGGTGGTGACGATGGTGTTGTCGTTGTAGTTGTCGCCGGAATGATCGCCGGAATGGTCACCAGAACAGTCGCCGGAGATGTAGTCAGAGAGGGGATGGCCGGCCATAAGATTGAGATAGTGGCCAGCCTAGGAGGAGAGGAGTGAAGGTTGGATTTGTGGAGGATTTTGTTGGTGATGGTTGTATTGAAGAAGGTAAAGGAGATGGTGGAAGTTTGGTGGTGTTTGGAGTTTGTGGTAGAATAAATAGAGATGGAGGAGGATGATGGTAAGGTGTTATTGTGGTTATTGTAGTAGTGGAGATGAAGGAGGAATTGGTGATTATGGGGTTTTGATGGAGGAATGAAGGTGAAAGGAGAAGAAAGGGTGTTGTATTTGGAGTTGAAATTAAAAGAGAAGGAGAAGGGGAAGGGTTAGGGTTTGGATTTTTTATAAAATGAAGAGGGGCTGAGGTGTCTTGGCCGGCAATGGTGATAAGAGAGGGGAGTTGAGTGGATTGGGAAATTTTGGAGGAGGATTGTAAAATGTAATAGAAGAATGGAGAAGTTTCTAGAATATGGAGGAAGGAAAAGAAAGGAAGGAAAGAAAAAGGAAAGGAAAGGAAAAAAGGAAGAAAATAATTGAAACAAAATGGAAAAATAATTCGAATGGTTAAATCTCCGGGTTTGGTCGCAGATGCGAAGAACTTTCGAAAAAATACCGGAACCGTTCAAAATCAAGTATCTCAGAACGATTCTAAAAAATTCTCAAAAATTAAGAATATTATTATAAGAATCATGGTGAAATTTATTTCAAGAAATTCTTTATAATTTGCGAATTAAAAATTCTAAAATCGATCGCCGATATCGATCGACATCAAATCTGGTCGAAATCTGTTAAATTCTGAAAATTCTCAAAAAATATATTAAGATAGTAAATATTATTCTAAAAAAATATTGAAAGCGGTTTCTCAAAATTCAATTCTATTTATAAATCAAATATCCGGGAATAAACCAGCGATATTGATTAATCCCGATTTTAAGGTTTTTATAAAAATAATTCTGAAAAATTCTAAAAAATCATGAAAATTCTAATATATTTGGAAAACAGTGTTTGAAAGTGAAATCGGTCAAATTTGATTATCAAAAAGGTTAAATCGAGTAATATACTAGGATCGGGTCTCCGACTCAGACTAGGTTGACTCTGAGTCCACGAATTCTGATCCAAAGCAAAATAATCACATAAATAATCATAAAATAAATAAGTACAGAGAGCAAACTGAAAACTGAAAAATACTATTGAAAAATCAGCATACGTATCTAAGTATGTATTCAGGATGGGGTGTTACATTCTACCCACCTTACAAAATTTTCGTCCTCAAAATTTTGATAAGGGGAAGATGAATACAGGAGAGACTAAGGTTGACAATAATAATATGATAAAGTGAAAAGGATAAGAAAGATTACTAACTCAAAATACAAAAGATCAGGAGTAGCGATCACAGTGATATCCTTAAGGTTCCTGTTCTGGATACTGGGCTTCATATCTTGCTGCTGCTTCACCTAATGTCTCTTCTGTTATATTGTAGACTTGGCTTCTGCCATGGTCTACTCCAGTTCTTGCTCCCCTCTGTGGCCGATCATACTGCTGGGGCAAGAATGGAGCTCTTCAGCTAATGGGTTCTAGGTTCCCTCTTTGTGGTGGGGCTGGAAGTACTAGTCGAACTGGTGCTATTTTCTACCTTTCTGAACGGGTAATCTCTTATTGCATGACTTTCGGTCCCACAGGCTAAGCATAGTCCGTTAGTCATTCAACAGTCTTTCCTATAATGTCCAAGCTTGTGGCAGAAATTGCATACGATCTAAGGAAGAGAAGGTTGGAATGGTCGTTTGATGATCGGTCGCTAATACTGCATATTTATTATCACATTCTCATATTTATTATTTAATAAATTCTAATTTTAATCCTATTTATTGTCTAAATTATATGCAGGCCTTGACTAAAGGAGAGGGAAGCTAAATGAGCCCAAAAGCCCATCAAAATTCTTATTTAATTCAGAATAAATTCAAATCAAAGATCATGACAGATTAAGGCAAATCAGGGCAAATCAGAGAAGATAAAATCAGTTGAAAACCAGATAAAACTAATCTTCACAAATCAATTGGTTAAGCCGAAGATCAAAGGAGGTTTCGTCAAATCCAGGACCAAAATCTGAAAATCCAGCAAAAGATAAAAGAAGATCGTGAAACCAGGGATTTGCACCCCCAGGTTGTTGGCCCAGAGGCCTTCCACTCTAGTTTTGATGATGATTAACTCATGTGTTATAGTTTACTAAAAATATTGTGATATTTAGTTTCAGATATTTAACCAAGATATTAGTAGGTAATTAGCTTCAACAAAGGTGTTTTAGAGCTTTCACATGGTGATTCAAGAGCCCGAGCGTCAAAGTTCATATCTAGCACTCGTTGGAGTCAAGCTCGGTGGATCACGTTTGGATCGAGTCGACTTGGAGACGGCGCTCTACAAGAAGACCTCGGTTTGTTTTAGAATAGTTTGTTTAGATCCATTGTTAAAAATTAGATAGTGTGGTATGCTCAAGTTTACAACACACACTTGTCTCAAGTTTCATGTTTATTGGTTTTGGTTTTCGGTTTAACCGATCTTGGTTTTCATGAATAGAATTGAATCAAAACAAGTTTACATGGTTTAATGTATATTAGATTTGATCTATATACATGTATACTTCATATTCTTAGAATAACTTATTTTGATAACCTATTCATGTAATTTGGGTTTTGTATTTAAACAAAACTTATTTTCAGATTTAATGTCAAAAATATTGATATATATATATATATATATATATATATATATATATATATATATATATATATATATATATATCTTTCATGTATATTGGATTCTATCCATATACTATATGCTTCAAAGTTGTTTAAATATCATGTTTTTGTATTTACATGTGTTTTAGAAAAATCGGATTTCCATTTCAAAAATCTAAGTTTTGAAAAATACGGATTTTGGTTTTCGACAAAATTTGTAAGTCACAAAAATGGTTCAAAATATTTGTAACATGGTTTGATTTTTACTCAAACATGTTTGTATTTCAAAGATATAACATGAACTGATTTTTGTGGAATTTATGAGATTTTATGGGATTTATTTGATATTAAAAAGACAAGTTTTTAAATCCTGAAATCAGACCTGCCAGGCTCTGGCGGTCGACCGTGCCGGTCGACCGGACCAGGAATCGGTCGACCGGACCGGTCAACCGACGTGTACGAGGACGTGCACATAGCCAGCCACTTAGGTCGATTGACCGAGCGATCGACCGACTGCAAGTGCCCCACTCTCGGGTTGGGGCGGTCGACCGGACGGTCAACCGTAGGCTCGGCATCGGTCGACCGCGCGGTCGACCGGCAAGCTCAACGATCAGAAATTTAACCGCTGGCCGGTCGACCGGCCGGTCAACCGGAAGGGCATTTCAGCCCTTTTCTGCTGCCAACGGGCAGAATTTTTATGGGGCTATAAATACTCCATTTGAAGTAGTGTTTCAACAAGAATTTTTAGAGCAAAAATTTCCTACTTCCCTAGTGTTTAAATAGCAAGTTTTCAAAAGAGTTTTGGGTTCAAAAGATCTATCTTCATTTGTTTTTAAAGTGTTGGAAAATTCAACGAAAAAGAGAGTATTTGGGAATTGGTTTTTGATCTTTATTTCAATATCTATCTTGTGATTTTTCAAGTGTTTATCTTTGTTGTTTTCATTTTCAGACACTTTATTTTCTTACTTGAGCTTATCATTGTCCTATCAATTAGGATCTTTGTTTAGTGAGAAGATTTGGTTTGTGGTTGAAAGAGACCACCAAGTTGTAAACTTCCATCTTTGTGATATCCCTCTAGTGAGAGGTGATTGAGTTGATATCCCTCAAGTGTGAGGTGATAGTGGAAGTGGTGTTTGACTCCCTCTAGTGATAGGTGGAGATTGTGTTTGGCTCTCTCTAGTGAGAGGTGGAGATTGTGTTTAGCTCCCTCTAGTGAGAGGTGCAGATTGTATTAGAATCCCTCAAGTGTGAGGTGATTGTGTTTGAGTGGCTTTGAGCCCTATCCCTCATTTGTGAGGTTGATCATTGTTTGGCTAAGTGCCTAACCCTCTAAGTGTAGAGGTGTTGAGAGTTGTACATTGCCTCTGTGAGAGGTTGTATTCGGTTGGAGAGAGGAGTTGTGTACTCCAAATTGTAATTGCCCCAAATCCTTCTATGTGAAGGCGGGGACGTAGAGCTGTGTGCTCGAACCTCAAAACATATCCGTGTGTTTGTGATTGATCCACTTTCTCTAACTCTCTCTTACTTTGTGCCTTGCATTGATTCATATTGCTCATTCATACTTATATGCTTGGTTGTGTTTGTTTGTGTGCCTCACTTGTGTTTAACCACGAGAGCTTCATATAGCATCTCAACTCTTATTCAGAGGAATCAAGAGGAGTTAGTCCAAAGCCCTTCACCGGGAATTTGGCTACACTCGTTGGTTACACTAAGTGTGTTGCAATTAGTTTTTAATTTTCACATTTTTGTTCATAAATTAGCCGTACACCTATTCACCCCCTTTTAGGTGTACTTTCAATGTGTGGCCATCTGGCCACACCTAGGCCGCGAGAATGCGGCCAAAGTCATGTTTTTGCGACTATTTAATGGAATCAGGGAGAGCGTTTGCTCCCCCTATCTTCGTACGCTCTCCCCCGTTTGGTTTTTGCCTATAAATACTGGGATTTCTGAGACTGTGAAGAGAGAAAGTAGAGAACATTGGCTAGGCTATATTGTAGTTTATAATTTAGGTTTTAGGTTTCCTTTATGTAATTTTCATTTTTTTATGTAGCTGAGAGGAGAGGAGAGTTTCATAGAGGAATAAGAGAAAGCTTGTACTGAGGGTAACACAGGTGTAAGTAAGTCTTTTTTTTCATTATTTTTGTATCAAATCAAAGTTTCTTTTTCTTCTTTACTCTTGTTTTTATTTTCTTTCCTCTGATGTGTTTGCAATCCAAGTGAATCTGATAGCCTCGAAATTGATTCACCATTCCAAGTGCTCTTCATGGCCTATGGTGATGAACAACTATTCCTTTACTAGTTTAGCTTGCTCTTTTATTCATAATGTAGATCGAGAACGGGAAAGATCCTATACTCCATGCTTGAACCTTCAAAGACTAGGTAAGTTATAGCGACGGATCCAAGATATATGAGCACGAAAGAGATAAGTAAGAATTTTTAGTTTTCTTTTAATTCTTATTTTAGAATTCTACTCCAAAATCAACATTCTCTTGTTTATTTAGTTTTTTCTTTTCTTTTGTAAATAAAACAACAACAACAACAACATCATCATCATCATCTTATCTTTTACCATCTTCTTCACATCTTTTAAGTTAACTTTTTTGTTTTCTTTTTCTAATATTGAGAAGAAATTCCTAACATATTTTTGTAAACTCAAGAAGAAACGAACTTACTTAAAAGCTTCCATCGCTACTCCCTCCTTGTGGATCATGACCTGCATAGCCACTTGCTATACCGGTAGTATTGAGAACTTACACACTTCTATTATAAAGTTCTGTAATTTGGTAATTTTCTGGTGCAGGTTCCAACTCGATCAAAATTTTGGCACCGTTATCGAGGAAGGACGGTAAGTTTTCATTTTCATTTTTAATTTACTTAAACAATTTAACATTTTCTTCTTTGTTGTTGTGTGCTAGGACTGACTTCAGAAATCGAAGAGCTACAGTTGACATATTGCAACTCTATGCCTCTGCCTAAGAAGGTAGAAGAAGGCAGAGCATCATAGTCCACAATTGTGTAGCGCAAACGGGAAAAAAGTCGTGTTTTCGCGACATTTGTGGTGGACTACTAATTCATCTTTTGCAGTTACTTTTACACTGTAAAATATAGCTTCTGCATATATTAGATTTCTTTATTAATTTATTTTGTACACTGTATTTAATTCAACAGTAAAGTGATTGTTTGTAAATGTTAAAAATGGTTTAGACTTACATTAAGGCATGTGTCTAATTTATTTATCTTTTATATTACTGTTGAAGAGTGTTGGAGCAAAGGTACATGTGCATAGCAGGTAGTATAGAAACACTTTTGAATTGTTTACATTGCTTAAGTGTTGCTTTTCATATACATATATACGTTGCACTAAATTGATTTAAGGGCTTGTCCTATAAACAAGATAAGGTGGGGAAGTCATTACCCTCGCTTAGCCGACAAACAATTCCTCACTCACTAACCCAAGCCTAACTAAAACTGAGTAGACGTTAGTCCTAGGGACATCTCAAACTCAAATAGAGATTGACCTAAGGGAAAGTTTTTAGAAGTTGACTCTTACCAATCGGTGTTTAAGGTTAGAGATTGAGGGGTGAAACCCTGAAGATAGGTTATTTGGCATAATTAGGCATGTTGCTTAGGTACGGATACCTCCCACTGATCTTGCCCCTACCTGGCCGATTAACTTGTGGTCAGATTTTACAATATATCTCCCGTGGACAGTCTAACCAGTTAGGAGTCGTCTAAGTCTAAGGTCTATCCTAACTTAGGCTAGATTTTTTTTCTTTTTATTTGTTTGTTTGTTTGCTTGTTTTTGTTTCTTGTTTTTGACATCTTGATGATATGGATTATAATTACAATTATTCATATGCAAATAGTGATCCATATTTCTCCCCGACCTCTTTTGACTCGGATATTACCAACCCGGCATATCATAACTTTAACCAATCAAGTATGTCGGATTGGTCTTATCCGAATTAATATATGCCCCAATCTCAATACAATAATTAAGACTGAAATAATCATCACCACTCTTCACAGAGTCAGTGAGGATACAACTCCCCTGAGTCATACAGTCAACCACCTTACCGATATCTAGCTCATATGCTCCTTCTCTCGAACAACCATTAGAAGAATCAATTGACTGGGAAAAGAGGATAGAAGCCTTAAAAGAGCATAAGCGATGAATTCAAATTCTAGAAGACTCAAAATCCTATCAAAATTTTCAAATTAAAGATTCTTACTATATTTTTCAAGAAGAACATACCGACTTAGAAAAGAGTACATAATCCATGATTCAATTCCAAAGTGATCCTTTAAATATGATAGAAGTAAGACTTAGTCGATTGAAAAACATGCATAGGAGGAAGAAACTCTCCTTACCCAATTTTTGAGTATTCCCGACACTTCTAGCCATATTGATAAAAACAAAGAATTATGGAATCTTGAAGACTTTGATTAAGATTCAATTTCATCACACAAACATGAACTTAACCAATTTCAAATCTTAGACAAATTGGCAAGTTTTCCATTCAATGGGATTGAACTTGAATGTGAATGTGAACCCGATCCCCAATCTTGTGATTCAGTTCTCATCTTCGAATCTATGTTAATTCTGGTACCCTTATCCAATTTGGACTAATTTTTCGAACCAACATTTATTCCCGTACCCATAGATTTAGATTGAATCACCAATTTTAAATAGTCACATTCTATTGATGGGAAAAGAATGTGAATTTTAATCCTTTAATTTGGACTCAACTCTTGAACCAAAACCGACTCTCGAACCCAAAGTTGATTTTCTTGAGTTAGTAATAGTTCCCGAACCTATCACTCTTTAATCCAAGTCAATTATTCCACCAAGTCACATTCTTTTGTTAGACATAGGTATTGACCATAATGACTCAGTGGTGGTGACTTTTCAAGAATGGTCATGTAAAGAAATAAGTTTTATGATAGGATCTTTCATGATCCTATTCATATTGGAGATTGTAATTATGTACATAGAAAAGAGGTCAATAAAGGTGGACTCCGTGAACCACTACATTATCTTGATTGGGTAGCAACGCTTGGCCCAATCCGATCGTCATCGGAGCCACCACCTTAAGGTAATATTTTTATTTCCTTTCTTCTTTTTCATGCATCTATGCATTCATTCATACATTGAGGACAATGCATGAGATAGATGTAGGAGAGGGTTCTAACATAACATAAGTTTTCTTTTTATTTAAAATACGTTATGAATTAACATTTTCCTTTTTTAAATTTTTTTTTTGAAAAGAGGGCAATATTTTGACATATTTTTTGTAAGAAGAATAGAAGAATTATAATTAGGATTTCTTATACTTAGTCAAAATAAAATTATTTATTTGATTTCTAGAGTTAGGAAGAAAATTTAGAAAAGTAATTTAGTCTTAATTTTTACCTTGATAAAATATGCATGCTTTATACACTTGCACACTTAAGGTTCAAAAATAAAGATTCTTATGCCTTATATAAAAAAAAGAGAAAAGAAGAGAAATATATATATATACTTATATCAAAAATCTTCTGATTAAGCTGGGTATTTGTGCCTCATAAAGTATGTGTATTCACGCCTAAAAGTGGTCCATATAATAAAATTCTTAGTTTATGATCTTGTTTACTCGAGTCCTTAAGTCCTTGGGGCGTTTTCTCACCCCGTGCCCTAAGACCGTCCGGTATGGGAGTCATCGATTAAAGGCTCGTTACATGGACAGATTAGAAAGCCTAAAAAAATAATGAATAATACCACTAAAAATAAATAAATAAATAAATAAGGTATAAGAGTTAGAGTTAAAGAACCCTTAGTCAAAATTTTACGGTCACGAAGGTGCGTATGACTTAGGGTAAAGTAATAGATTAGATGAGAAATACAATTTATCTCCTTACTTTGATTGATAATAAATTTTTGAATAGAGACTAAGTTTAGGAATGAAAATTTTGATTTTCCTATAATTTATAGATTACTTGAACTCTTACAATAATATTTCAAATATATTTCTCTTTCAAAATATTTTTCAAAAATACTAACTCTTACTTTCTCTTTCTTTATGGATTTTGTGAGTGTAATCTACTGAAAACTCTTACGAGAAAAACTCATCCTCTAGGAGAAATATAGAGGTTTAACGGCTTATTGCACATGTTCAGTGCAATCGAGTGACCAGCGGAAGTGGTCTAATAATTTTCTAGGATTAGTTTTGATGTTTTGTTCGAGGACGAGCAAAAGATAGGTGTGGGGATGTGATCGGTTTCTGATACTGTATATTTATTATCACATTCTCATATTTATTATTTAATAAACTCTGTTTTTAATTCTATTTATTGTCTAAATTATATGCAGGCCTTGACTAAAGAAGAGGGAAGAGAAACGAGCCAAAAGCCCATCAAAATTTTGATTTAATTCAGAATAAATTCAAATCAAAGATTAGGGTAGATCAGGGCAAATCAGAGAAGAGAAAAGCAGTTGAAAATTAGTTAAAATAAATCTTCACAAATCAATTGGTTAAAGCCGAAGATCAAAGGAGGTTTCGTCAAATCTAGGACCAAAATTTAAAATCTAGCAAGAGATAAAAGAAGATCGTGAAACCAGATCTCGGGTGTGGCCAGCTGGCCACACCCAGGCTGCGAAAATGCGGCCAAAGCCGCATTTTTGCACCTATCTAATGAAATTAGGGGGAGCGTGTAACGGTCCCAGATAATAATAACCTCAGTTAACTTAAGCAACCTTATTAATCAAAAGATTATCATAATCATCTATAATTTCTTAAAAATTTCGACAGCATCTCCTTTGCATTTAGTCACTTATCCAAATACATAGTATATCCCTATTAGCCTACACGGCTTATCTCAATCCAAATACATAAATCAAACTCAAGTTCAACCACACAGTCATAATAAGATTTCGGCTTGACATCACCTACCACATGAAAATACAATGACATATGCTCGAGAGTACCCCTCTCGGCCTCCATAAATAAGGCAGTACTATCATATTATTTGACTCATCATGAATATCACAAGTAAATTCCTCTCTACACCAATCCATCCAACAATCTAATACTTGAATATAATACACATCTAATAAGGTTATAAATATATACAATAAGAAATATTTATAATGAATATTATACAATACTTTCATTCTTAAAGGAATTCTTAGCAAGTGCCCAAGGTATGTTGGGCCTCAGTCTCGCCGTGAACTGAAAAACATGAAACTGAAAGAGGGTGAGCTCAACAGCTCAGTGAGAGAGTCAGAAGAGTATCAAGGAAAAGAAACACAAATAATGAGCAGGTTCTTCTTCAACAACTACGACAAGTATAGATGAACAAAAGGAACGAGGGAAAAGCAATATATCATAATGAACAATTGACACCATTTTCTATATAGTCTGTGTGAAGATCCAACTTTTCTAGTAATTGATTTCCTTGACTTTATTTAGTTCTCTATCGCAGATTATATGGTTTATGAGTTACAATAGCATACTCACTCAGTTATTTTTAATTTATGCATGAATTCATTTTATGTCCCGCGACACGGTACATCCACGTCTCTCATATACATACACGAAGCACATCAAATATACTTTCAATTTCATATATAGTTATCTATCCCGATAATGCAATATTATATCACACTTCTACGAATGTAATTTATCTGTTCAAGTAATTCAATAATACAATCACATCACCCTTCTATTTTCTCACAAAATATTTAATGGGTACATATAATACATGATTCATATGCATATACAAATTACAAGTGAAGTGTGAGATTCTCCGTCTTCCCCCTCCTATCGGCCCCGCCCGGCCCCTTCCTCCATTGTATAAATATATGATAACCACACTATCTTCCCCATTCTACTGGCTCCTACCCGGCACCTTCCTCCAATATATAAGCATATATATAAATATATCATAATACAATAGCACCATCTTCCCCTCCTACCGGCTCTAGGCCGGCCCCTTCCTCTGATATATAAATATATAATAACGGTAATACCGTCTTCCCCCTCCTACAAGCTCTGCCCGGCCCATTCCTCCGATAAATGAATGCACAGACTGTTGGCCCAGAGGCCCTTCACTCTAATTTTGATGATGATTAACTCATGTGTTATAATTTACTAATAATCTTGTGATATTTAGTTTCAGATATTTAATCAAGATATTAGTAGGTGATTAACTTCAACAAAGGTGTTTTGGAGCTTTCACATGGTGATTCAAGAGCTCGCGCGTCAAGATCGCATCTAGCACTCGTTTGGAGTCAAGCTCGTTGGATCGTGTTTGGATCGAGTCGACTTGGAGAAGGAGTTCTACAAGAAGACCTTGGTTTGTTTAGTTTAAGATTTTATTTAGATCTTGTGTAAAGGTAGATAGTGTTGATATGCTCAAGTTCACAATACACACACAAGTTTCAAGTTTATTGGTTTTGGTTTTTCAGTTTAACCGATCTTGATTTTCATGTCAAAAACATAGATATAATATCCTTCATGTATATTAGATTCTATTCATATACAATGTGCTTAAAAGTTGTTTCAATATCTTGTCTTTGTAGTTACATGTGTTTTGGAGAAAACGATTTTCCATTTCAAAAATTCAAGTTTTGAAAAATACGGTTTTTGGTTTAAGGTAATTTTCAAGAATACAAAAATAGTTCAAATAGTTTATAATATGTGTTGAATTTTTATCACACATATTTTCATTTCAAAGATCTAATAAGAACTGATTTTTGTGGAATTTATGTGATTTTATGGGATTTATTTAAAGTCAAAAACCTAAGTTTTCAATCCCTTAAAGTTTAGACCTGGCTGTCTGTCGGTCATCGGACCGATCGACCGAGGCAGAAGTCGATCGACCGGTCTGGTCGATCGACATGCATAGAACTGCCGCAGCCCAGGCTGGGAGGCCGGTCGACCGCCAGAAAGTTTCTGCTATCTGAAAATGGCCCCGTCGACTGGCAGAGAGCTCTGCTCTCTGTTTCCAGTCTCCGGTCGACCGGCGACTCAACGGTCATAAATATGACCGTTGGCCGATCGACCGCCGCCGGTCGACCAGAAGAGCATTTTTGCCCTTTGCCTGCTGCCAACGGGCAGATTTTGTTGGGCTATAAATACCCCATTGAGCCTGTTTTAGATAAGTTTTTAGAGAGCAAAATTTTCAATCTTTACAAGTGTTTTACAGTAAGTTTTTTAAAAGAGTTTTAGGCTTAAAGATTTGATCTTTATTTTGTTTTAAAAGGGTTGGAAAAATCAAAGAAAAGAAAAGTCTTTGGGAATTGGTTTGATCTTCATTTACATTTCTATCTAGAGTTTTTCCTAAAAATTTTCTTTGTATTTTTGATTTTCAAACTCTTTATTTTCTCATACTTGAGCTTATCATATCTATCCTATCTATTAGGATCTATTTTTGTGGGAAAACTGGTTTGTGGTTGAGAGAGACCACCAAGTGTAGTAACCCTCCTTACTTTGTGACATCCCTATAGTGAGAGGTGATTGTGTTGATATCCTTCTAGTGAGAGGTGATTGTGGAGGTTGTGTTGGAATCCCTCTAAGTGTAGAGGTGATTGTTGGTGTGCTGGGTAAGTGCCTTATCCCTCAAGTGTGAGGTGATTATTGTTTGGCTAAGTGCCCATCCCTCTAAGTGTAGAGGTGATTTGTGTTGTGCCTTGCCTCTAGTGAGAGGTTGTACTGTTGAGAGAGGAGTTGTGTACTCCCAAGTTGTATTTGCCCAAATCCTCAGTGGAGGTTCCCTGTGTGGGAGTCCTGTGTGGACGCTATAGTGAAAATCCTTCTGCGTGAAGGCGGGGATGTAGAGCTGGGTGCTCGAACCTCGAAACATATCTTTTTGTTTACGTTTGATCCACTATCTCTAACTCTCTCTCTCTCTCTCTTATATTATGCATTGTTCATATTGTTCATATCTTATACATACTTGGTTTGATTGTGTGCCAATACTTGTGTTTAATCAAGAGAGCTTCATATAGAGTCTCAACTTTTATTTAGAGAATTTAGAGGAGATAGTCCAGAGACCTTCACCGGAATTCGGCTACACTCTTTGGTTACACTAAGTGTGTTGCATTTAGTTTTAATTCCGCATTATTTATCATTAGATTAGCCATACACCTAATCACCCCCTTCTAGGTGTACTTTCAATTGGTTTCAGAGCCTACGCTCCTGAATTAGGTTTACCACCTAGGAGTGAGATCTTGGTTGCTAACCTAGTTTTTGCATTTACACGCATACTTGTTTACATACACTCATGGATTACTTTGCACCTCCCATGTTTGATGTTTCTGACATCAATATGTGAAAGCTTAGGATGAGTATGTACCTAAAGACCCTAAGATTGCATGTCTTCATTGTCGCTACCAAGAAATCCTATCTTGGTAATAGCAAGCATATAGAGGCCAATGCACAAGCCCTAACGGCACTTAGGAGCACTTTAAGCAAAGAATATTTGTGTTTAGTTTCTCATTGTGATTCCACCTTTGCAGTGCGGAACACCTTGACCTCTCCCGCGCTACAAACGTCAAACCTTGTAGAGGAGGAATTTAGTGGAGGAGAATCCGAACAACAATGCTATATGGTCCAAGGGAATAACTCCCTTGAGGTAAATTCAGAATCTCAACTAGATGATTGTGCTAGTTCTTCTGCGATGATCACATTGATGCTGATGCTTTAAATGAAGAACTATCAATTGTGTGTGAAAAATTATTAGAAAAATACCAACTATTGAGAAAGAAAAGTTTTACATTAAATAAAGAAAATGAGGATTTAATTTCAAAACTTAATGTGTCTTTGCAAGAGAATATTGTGATTTCTAATGAAAGGGACTCATTGAAATCCCAACTTGAACTTGCCCTAAATGAAAATAAGATTTTGAAAAATAAAAATGATTGTGAAATTGTTTTGAAGAAAAATGAAGTTCTATCTTCAAACTTGATTTTGTTGTAAAAGAAAATGAATATTTGAAAAACAAAATTATTTCTATTTCAAGAGAGCTAGATTTGGTTTCAAAGAAAAATATTTCTTTAAAAAATAATTTGATTCACATGTTTGCCATGCTATTGTAGCCTCTCCATCTAGTGTTACCATAGCATGCTCCACCTCTTCTTCCATGATTGCAAATGATATAAATATATTAAAAAAGAGTGTTGATTGTTTGGGCTTCGCTTTGAGCCAGTGTGCCATGAAACACACATGGTTAGAATCCATGTTTCGAAAGAAACAAGTTCTAAATATGCATGCACACAAATCACGGCATACACATGCTCCACACGTTCATACACATAACACTATGTATGCTCATGTGTACACTTGTACACATTGTGGACGTAAGGTCACCTTGCAAGATTTTCTTATGATAGGATACATAATGAAAATTTTGCAAATAGATTTGTTTGGGTAAGAAAGGTGCTAACCCCATGGAAAGGTGCTAACTCCTATGGACCCAAAAGAGTATGAGTACCAAAAGTCACTCCTATTTTATTTGATGTAGGTGTGGGCTCTCACATGACGTGAGAGTTATTGGTGCCTTGAGGTGAATGCGTTCCGAGCTAAACGGTGACTATTTTGGATGCATCACTTTCAAGGAAAGTTTGGTGGGAGGACCACCTTGGGTTGGAGACATAGAGATGTGCCCTCTTGATTTTGGTAACTATCTCTTACTCCTTATTTATGTTTACATGCTTTCATATTATGTATTTTTAGCATGTCATGTTTTCATGATTATTGTGTTAAATGTCATGATAATTAGGCTTGTATATACATGATTAGTATTTGAAATACACCCATGTTTATATGGATTTATATTTTTTTGTTCTCACTTTAGTTTAGCTATGTTGTATATCCTAGTCTAATACATGTGTATTTACATATTAATCATGTTGGTTTATGTTTTCATTTTTCACTTCATGTTTTGATTACATGTTTAAATGTAATTTTTCATTAAAACTTGTGCATATACTTGTACAACTAATGAGTCACAAATTGATTATTATATGTTTGTACTTGATTGCTCATTTGTACCCATTAGATGTACTAATATAGCCTAGTTTTGATGATTCATACATTTTGACTTGTATTCCCTATTTTTGGACATGTTTTTCATGATGATATATTTTAGCTTCATGTATATGTTAATTTTGTCAAACTATTGGATATACATGTATACCCTTGAGCCATTTGCTTTTCATGCAAAATCTCTTTATAGACTCAATTGTGTTTGGATATGTATGTATACCTCTAGTTCAGACTAAACATACATATACCTTGAAGTGGATTTAGTTTTGATGAGTTTTATAAAGAAATATCATATTGAGCTTAATTGCTTTATTTCATGATTTTGTGATTACATGATTCTTTCACTCAATTACTTGATGTTTTCTCATGACTTTGTTTTCATGAGTATTATATGAGCTGTGTAGACTTTGAGTGTTGATTATGTGATTTTCATATTTTTCATGAAAATATTCTTCTTTTATTCCTTACTTGAAGGATTTCGTACTAGTTTACAATTTTATCATAAAACTAGTTCGTATTCTTTATTTTGATAGAGTTTTCAAATATGCTAAACTTATTTTCAAATTTATTTTTGAAAACCCCTACCCTTCAAGGGTGGTTGGATGGGCGACCATGCCTTTTATGCTCAAATTGAAAATCATTTTATCAAGTGCATGATAGGATGGAAGGTATGAGTTATACACTTGATTCTCATTGTGTTTTCAATTGGTATCACAATTGATATTTATTTTGTATACTCATATTTGTTTCTATATATGTATGCTTTAACTTCAAACAATATCAATTTAGATTGGTATTTACATTTTCATACATATATATGTGTTTTTGATTGTGCTTACTATATCTTTGAGCACAAATTTTGCTATGCTAAGCTTGATTTAGTTCTTAATGATAATTATTTTTTAATTGGTAACTTATACAAGCTTATGCATCGTTTTCATTAGTATTTCATAAAGGGGGAGAAAATTCATGTTTTACCTTTCAATCGGTTTTGGTGTCATTGGTATCTTACTCACTCTTTATGTTGAAAAATGATATCTTAGTTTTTATTTGGTTTCCTATGCTCCTAATGAAAAATATTTTCAATTGGTATATGTTTCATTTTCAATATCGGTATCAAGAATATTAAATTGATATTATTCTCTATTTGGTGTCTCTATTGCAAAATACTTTTAGTGTTTAACCAAAAAGATTGATTTATATTTTTTTTCAATTGGTATCAAAAGTGTAAAATATTTTCAATTTGTACTAATTTTTACAATTGGAATCAAGATTTCCTATATGTTTATATCTTTCAAATTGGTATCAAATTTTTGTTAGTTTCTTCAAAATATTTTATTTATTTTCAACTGGTATCATAAATTGGTATCATGATGTTTTGATGTATACCTTCATACTAAATTGATGTATTTTTCAATTGGTATCATATTGTTTTGATTTGTATTGCTTATATGTAGGGAAGCTTAACATCTTCTCTATATATAGTTTATGTTAAGTGTATGTCATATTGAAGTCATTGACCTTTCTTTCGATATGTAGTACACGTGTGTAGAGGGAGCTTCACATCTCCTTTTATATATTATATATTATGTTTTATGTGGTTAGGGTTTAGTCATTTCTTTCATATAAATGCATGTATACAGGGGGGTTAACTTCACGTCTCTCCTCTTCATGAATGTATATAGCATATATACATTTATTGTTTGATTTATGCAAAAAAGGAGAAAAATAATATTTATGCCTTTATTATTTGTACCCCTTTGTTGATGAATTGACAAAAAAGGGGGAGAGATATTTTGGAGTTTTATATATGCATGTTTACTTCATGTTATATATGCATGTTTATTTAATTTGTTATCTTTTACCATTGGAATCAAGAGCATCTTTTGTTGGTATCAAGAGCTTTTGTTGGTATCAAGAGCAATATTTTTTTAAGAACATTTTTATTTAAAAATGGTATCAAGAGCTGTTTATTTCATTAGTATCAAATATCTTGTTTATGCATATTTATGTTGAGAGCATTCATTGATTATCTTTATGTTTATTACTATGCAAGAGTTAAGGGGAGTTTCTATGAAGCTTAATTTTAATCCATGCATATATAACTCTATGGTTTTGTCATCATCAAAACGGGGGAGATTGTTGCCCAGAAGCCCTTCACTCTAGTTTTGATGATGATTTACTCATGTAGTTATAGTTTACTAATAATTTTGTGATATTTAGTTTCAGATATTTAATCAAGATATTAGTAGGTCATTAACTTCAATAAATGTGTTTTAGAGCTTTCACATGGTGATTCAAGAGCTCGCGCGTCAAGATCGTATCTAGCACGTCGTTCGGAGTCAAACTCGTCGGATCGTGTTTGGATCGAGTCGACTTGGAGAAGGAGTTCTACAAGAAGACCTCGGTTTGCTTAGTTTAAAATTTTGTTTAGATCTTGTGTAAAGGTAGATAGTGTTGATATGCTCAAGTTCACAATACACACACAAGTTTCAAGTTTTGGTTTTGGTTTTTCAGTTTAACCGGTCTTGATTTCATGTCAAAAATATAGATATAATATCTTTCATGTATATTAGATTCTATCTATATACAACTTGCTTAAAAGTTGTTTCAATATCATGTTTTTGTAGTTACATGTGTTTTGGAGAAAACGATTTTCCATTTCAAAATTCAAGTTTTGAAAAATATGATTTTTGGTTAAGGTAAATTTTTAAGAACACAAAAAATGGTTCAAATAGTTTATAATATGTGTTGAATTTTTGTCACACATATTTGTATTTCAAAGATCTAATAACAATTGATTTTTGTGAAATTTATGTGATTTTATGGGATTTATTTAAAGTCAAAAACCCAAGTTTTCAATCCCTTAAAGTTTAGACATGGCTGTCTGCCGGTCCACCGACCGGTCGACCGAGACAGAAGTCGGTCGACCGGTCCGGTCGACCGACGTGTACAAAACGTGCACGCAGCCCAGGCTGGGAGGCCAATAGACCGCCAGAGAGTTTCTGCTCTCTGGAAATGCCCCGGTCGACCGCCCGGTCGACCGGTAGAGAGCTCTGCTCTCTGTTTCCAGTCTCCGGTCGACCGACCGTCGACCGGTGGCTCAACGGTCATAAATATGACCGTTGGCCGGTCGACCGCTCGGTCGACCGGAAGGGCATTTTTGCCCTTTACCTGCTGCCAACGGGCAGATTTTGTTGGGGCTATAATACCCCCATTTGGGCATGTTTTAGATAAGTTTTTAGAGAGCAAAATTTTCAATCTTTACAAGTGTTTTACAGCAAGTTTTTTAAAAGAGTTTTGAGCTTAAAGATTTGATCTTTATTTTGTTTTAAAAGGGTTGGAAAAATCAAAGAAAAGAAAAGTCTTTAGGAATTGGTTTGATCTTCATTTACATTTCTATCTAGAGTTTTCCCTAAAGTTTTTCTTTATTTTTTTGATTTCCAAACTCTTTATTTTCTCACACTTGAGCTTATCATATCTATCCTATCTATTAGGATCTATTTTTTGGGAAAATTGGTTTGTGATTGAGAGAGACCACCAAGTGTAGTAATCCTCCTTACTTTGTGATATCCCTCTAGTGAGAGGTGATTGTGTTGATATCCTTCTAGTGAGAGGTTATTATAGAGGTTGTGTTAGAATCCCTCTAAGTGTAGAGGTGATTGTTGGTAGGTTGGCTAAGTGCCTTATCCCTCAAGTGTGAGGTGATTATTGTTTAGCTAAGCGCCCATCCCTCTAAGTGTAGAGGTGATTTGTGTTGTGCCTTGCCTCTAGTGAGAGGTTGTATTGTTGAGAGAGGAGTTGTGTACTCCCAAGTTGTATTTGCCGAAATCCTCGTGGAGGTTTCCTGTATGGGAAGTCCTGTATGAACGCTATAGTGGAAATCCTTCTGTGTGAAGGTAGGGACGTAGAGCTCGGTGCTCGAACCTCGAAACATATATTGGTGTTTGCATTTGATCCACTATCTCTAACTCTCTTTACATTGTGCATTGTTTATATTGTTCATATCTTATACATGCTTGGTTTGATTGTGTGCCATACTTGTGTTTACCAAGAGAGCTTCATATAGCACCTCAACTCTTATTTAGAGGAATTTAGAGGAGATAGTCCAGAGCCCTTCACCGGGAATTCGGCTACACTCTTTGTTACACTAAGTGTGTTGCATTTAGTTTTAATTCCGCATTATTTGTTATTAGATTAGCCTTACACCTATTCACCCCCTCTAGGTGTACTTTCACAGACTGTGTGTGTATACATATATATATATATATATATATATATATATATATATACATACCTAAATAACAATTAATTCATCACAATACGAAGTATCAACCAAATATTATAGTTGATTCTCAGCTCATCGATTCTATTTCTGAAGAAAAGCTTATAATTCACTATATATGTAGATAATATGTATATAGCTTTCAAGTTAACATTAGCGATCTATCACCTCATTTATATAAGTTGAGTTTCCATTCACATTATCAGTATCCTACTTTCTTGCACAAGCAACACGCATGCCCAATGCTAAAGTATATAAATACACATACGTACCAATCGCCATATCCAACAATGAGCTATATCAAACTATAAGTCATTTTAAACATGAGCCATAATACCCGATTATTAATCATTCACTCCTCTGTTTATCAATATAGTTTCTAAAGAATTTCCTGTAATAATTTATACCCGTATACTAATATTAATTTGGGCCTCAATTTACAATAGTATGTTGCCAAAGTTTCACATTCGGTTCATTAGCATCTCGAGTCTCATAACATTTTGTATTCATCCATTAGCAAATTAAACATAATCAATATTAGTAGTCATAGAGAGATGAGAATAAAATTCCTGATGGCGCCATCTTAATATATTACTGAATATATCATTCAACAACTTCAATGACATTTTGTTTCTCAATTTATCATTTTAGTTTCCCAGATGATCTCCTAAATTCATTATAGAACCAATTTAAAGGCTCATGTTATTTTAGCCAACTTTTTAGCTTACATGCACAATTTTTAAATTGAGATTTCTAGAAAAACTGATGAAGATACTCTCTTATATCATTCTATAGTTCTTAAGGATATCTCAAATAGGACCGTAAAATAAAAACATAATGGAACTAAAAAGGGGTTTGGATAACACAAAAGAATCATTCCAAATTGCTAGGAGTGGTGACAATGAAATTGTTTAAGATTCATCTAAATGTTTTCCTTCCAGATTTTAGAACCATAAGTTAACTACTCAGAAGCATAAGGAGAGGAACGATAATAATAAGGACAAATTCTTTTGTTTGTGATATGGTTTAGTATAGACTAAGATAAAGGTGAGCATGACATATTTATCTAATGACCTGGATTTCCAATATCGAATGGTATACATTGTATACTGAAATTCTCAAAGGAGAATTATTGCTAACAAGTACAAGATGGCATCAACTTGGACCACCCATAGTTATGTTGCATCAAAATTTTCAGTTGATACTTATATGGGGTAGACAATTAAGCTTCAGCCTGGGTAATTGCTCTAAAAGACATACTGATGGAGATCATGGTCAAAAACGTCATAGACGATGTTGGCGAGCTTCAAGGATCGAAACTCTTACCTCAGCCCCTAGACTTGCAAGTGCTTGCGCTCGTCCTCGCCCTCGCATGCCCATCTGGTCTCTCAGCTGCCCTGTTCGCGCAAAAAACACGTGCTCGCCAACCACCATTACTACATGACACAATCTTTTCAACCTTAATAGGTAATCCAATTTCTTAACTGTGAAGGAACTCAATGTCGCACCAACACACCATATCAGCTCTCATGTTCGTGCCATACCAGGGATCCTATGTCTCTTTAGAAGTTGATCATATCCAGTGTTGAGAGAAGGCGCTCGATCATAAGGTCATTAAATTATTTGGCAGTATTTGGATGATTAAGCTTCTCATCATGTTCCTATTTTTAATACAACTTTCTAAAATACAATACATAATAGTTAATATTTAACAACTTGTATGTACATATATCTCACTAATTACTATTAAATATTTCATATTTTTCTCAACATGTATTTCACATGCTCGTTATGCTAGTAAAAATAAATAAGTAAATCAACATGTCCACAAATTTTTTTTCCCCTTTCACATCCTAATAACTAAAGTCAATTGACTGACTTAGAACTTTTGGATCATATTTAATTTTTCTTCGTCGTACCTGTCTAGATCTTACTCAAGTAGATTGATCATTTCACCTTACCTGTGACTAGAATCATTTCCA